>CAUYRH010172772.1:0-52230 GCA_963574655.1 Perodicticus potto | reverse complement strand
TATGAAGGCTAAAACCCAGTTATAGCACAAGAAATGGGGAAAGGGGCAAGGGAGGGGAGGGCAGGGGGGAGGATGGGTGGAGGGAGGGTGATTCGTGGGATCACACTTACGGTGCATCTTACAAGGGTACAAGTGAAAATTACTAAATGTAGAATATAAATGTCTTCATATAGTGATTAAAAGGCCATGAAGGCTATGTTAAATAGTTTAAAAAAAAAAAAAAATCCAGTGAAGTTTCAAGCCTGACCTCCAGGGGGAAGCGAACCTGTGTCCAGAGAAGTGCTGTGCGAAGGCACAGCACGCAGGGTGCCTGGCATGTGAAATGTGCCAGTATCACTGTGGAACTCAGTTTTTAAATTTAATATAAATCTATCTAAATTTAATTTAAATTTAAAATTAATTAAAAACATTTTAAGTATGTGTGGAATAACTTGAGGGTATAAATGTACTTTTTCAGCTGTAAATTTTATGAAATTGAAATACAAAGTATTTCTGATATAACTTCAGTGCCTCATTGGAGATGTATGAAAGCTGTGAAACAGAAAAGGGAACATGGAATATAGTATTAATAAATTTTAAAATATTGGCTATGTGCTGTGATGACAATATTTTAGATATATTGGCTTAAATACATTATTAGTAATGATTTCTCCTTGCAGACGGTAAAATTTTCATCCGTTTTCAGGTTTCAAACATGACTATAAGAAAATTCAGAATTACTTATAGAACTACAACTCTTATTCTACTGTTATTCTACACTGCTGGTTTAGAGCAAGAATTATTTGAAAAAAATAATTTCTAAGCAGTTTTATTTATTGCTAAATTATTCATGAAATATTTAATTTAAGTAGTATTTCAAAAATAAAGCAAAGCATCTGAGTTCAAATAAAATTATTACTAGTAAGCAAAAATATGTATATATATTTGAGTGTATGTCTATATCTCTAAAGAATAAATTTAGAATTACTGGCAGAACTTGAAATATATACCCAGAAATATGGAATCAGAAAAAGTCTTCCCTTATCCAAATTGTTAATTCGGTACAAAGGAAATTTACTTTATGCTGTGATTCCAAGGTCATTTAGGAAGTCTATGGTCAAATGAGAACTAAAACTTCTGATTTTTCCATCTTGTCTGCCTAAAAGTGAAGAAATAGAAGAGAATTAGGAATTTAACTAATAATTTTGACAACAAAAAAACCTATCCAGCACAACACTCCAAAAATGGTATGTTTTAAGATTCTCTTAAAGTTATTTCTTTACATAAATGATCAAAATAGCAGATGATGTTCTTAAAAGAAACATCTTTTTTTCAAAGAGTATTGTACTTAGATGCATCTGGGTGCAATATAAGCAATATATTCAATATGACCACCTATTTGAATACAAGAGGCCAAGAAAGGTTTAAGATTGGGAGCAAAGTTAAGGCCAAACTGAATTTCAAAAGTTGCTGATGTGAAGTACCAGGTCTCCTGGGAAACAGCATACAGGCTGGACCATTGATTTATCAATTAATCTGAGGATCTACATGGCTATTAGTTCAGGAAAGAGATGCTTGCCTGCCTGCCTGCTTGCCTAGAGGTAAGAGCTAGGTTTGCAGCTGCCAAACAGCAGGACAACAGAAATGAATGGGGAGAGAAATTAAGACTATGAATCTAAGAATTTCATTTTCTTGCCTTGGCTTCAAAAGGAAGCACACATGTCAGCTAACTACTATGGTATCTCATATGATATACAGGAGATTCATTTATCCTAAAAGACTTTAAAATATAAATAATTGTCTAAGCATCTTTAAAATAATATCACATTCTATTAATTTCTACAAAATTCTATAAGTCTTCAAGTTTAATGAGCAAACACCTGTAAGTTAGACCCATATCACTTGGCAGAGCTATTATCTAATTAAGCTTTAAATGGTGTGTGTGTGTGTGTATATATATATACATATATATATATATATATAATATGCATCTGAGGTACCAAATTCAGTGAACTTATTAAAACTGCACATTTATTATTTGTGTGATACTATCTTGTTCAATGTTATCTTGTTTGCCTTTTGCTGTGTACACACTGCATGTCAGGATTTAGGATTCTTTTAATTGCTACACGATTAACTTTTCTCTGGCAATTTCGATGAATGAAATGATGCAACGAAAGTCACTGTGTCTTAGGAGTGAAAAAAGTTTTAAAAAAATAAAAAAAGAAGAAGAAAATAACTGTATTTTGATCTTGACACTGAGGAATTGCTAGCAGTTTGTACCTGCTCTAACGTTAACTAAGAACATCCTGGATATGCTGTTTGTAGAGGTAGTTCAAGGTGATGCGCTGGAATAAAAAACATATTCAACTAAAAGTAAATAGTTAAAATCTCAACTCTGTTCCTTTAAATACCTCAGCAAGATGACAAGAGTATTGGGTCATAAAATGTAACCAAATGATGCCACTGACTTTATATTTAGGAAAGTATTTGTAGCTTCTCTTTACCCAGGGTTGCAGGAAAATCACTGTACAATTAACATTCTGTTTTAATACCTTAAAATGGTTTCTGTCAGAGATGTGTTGCCTTACTTTACATTATTTCCAGTCTTAATTGTGGCACAATACTCTGGATGAAATGTAGACTGTATAAAATCAAGTTGGGTACAACTTTGTTCTCTGCCACCCTTTCTGTACTGAATCAAACCAAAGGGAGTCTTGGGCAGTCGACAGCTTTATCACTGCTTCCAAGTTCAGGTTGGCTGGGCTCCCAAATCTCTTGGGATATGTTGGCTGCCAAAGCAAATTAGTCTCACTTTATCTCTGGGGCAGTGACTTTGCTAACTTTATTGGCTGGTGTGTGTATGTGTGGGGTGCTAAGCCTTCTAACATCAGCAAGTGACACATTTAAAAGAAACGTAGTTAAGATATAGATTCCTTTCCTGCTCCAAAATGGCATTAGTGAAATAATAATTAGGAAAGCCATGGGGGAAGAAGAATACAGTTAGAAAACATAAAAGCAGTCAGGGCTGACGTAGTAATTAGGAGTGACAAAAAGAGCACTTTTGGATGACTCGAAGAAAACAATGACGTTAGGCTAAATTTATAACCTGAAAATAACAAGTGCCATTGATGAAGCTGATGAAACAATAAAATATATCCAATCTGTGTTATTAAATATATAATTTTAATAGATGGTCAGTGGAGAATAGAAGAATTCAAATGTAAAAATCATAGAAAAATTGGACAGGTTTGAGTAAGTTGAGTGAAGAGTATCTCCTACTTGATAGAACCCTCCGGCCAGAACAGGGAACTGTTAGCTAAGCTTCTAGTCCATGTCTTCAGACTTCCGAGTTAGTGGGAAAATTGTGTGTGTGTGTGTGTGTGTGTGTGTGTGTGCACGCACACACTTGTAAATAAGGAGAGAATCCTCCCTTTCCCTCAAATATGCAGTTTTGGGGAAACAGGTGGTGAAAACGTATGCCTTTTCTAAAAGTTGTATCTCCCGGGAGGGATTAGCTGTGGGTAGGTTTTCTCCCTATTAGCAGGGTTCACTACAAATAAGACAAAAGTCTGGGTGGTCCAGTCACCACTTACTGTTATTAGGTAGAATAATTTTCTTTCTAACAATACCCATCTCTGTTAGCAAGAGACTTTCTTAGTTTCACCTCTACAACTCCAGAACATTAACCAATACTTGTCATATGATAAGCAATCAATAGTTGATGAAAGAAGAGGTAAATAAGTTACTAATAAATGAATAAATAATTCCGATGCAAATTGTTCACAAACTCTGTTTTGAGGAACAGTGACCCGGAGACTTCATATTTTAACTTTGGAGGGTAGTGAAAAAATAATACTCATTGCCATACTAGACTATGTAAGAAATATTTGTGATCCATGGTATCTGCTTTATGGATATCACTGTGAATTACTAAGTTTTAAAATGGAATCTCTGAACTTTCCGTCAACGTTGATACACCACAAAAAATAAGTTTAGTGAGAGTGACTGAGCCCTGAGATGACAAGTTGACAGCAGGCTGACTAATATGACCTGCTTGCCATCGGTGACAGCAAATGTCTTTGTTTTATTCCAGGTGAAAGGCAAATAAATAAAAATTAAGCAATATCAAGGCTTCTGGAAATTTCAAACTTCAGTAATCTGCAAGTTTACAATTTGAGGACCTAATGTTTTGTCAGATCTTTACAGAGGATATCAAAGTTTAGGGAATTTCAACCTCCTAATAAGTTTTCAGTTCCTATAAATGTAAATAATATTAAACCCCCAAACAAACGTGTAGTAAGGTGATATCTCCCCGTGGTTTTAATTTACATTTCCCTAATGACCAGTGACATTGAGCATTTTTTAGATATTTATTGGCCATTTGTCTATCTTCTTTTGAAAAGCTTCTATTCATGTATTTTTGCCCACTTTTTAATGGGCTTGTTTGGCTTTTTTCTTGCTGATTTCCTTGGGTTCTTTGTATATTCTAGTTATAGCCCTTTGCCAGATTGGTAGCTTGAGAATATTTTCTCCCATTCTGAAGGTTATGTATTTGCTCTGTTGGTTATTCCTTAGCCACGCAAAAGCTTCTGAACTTAATCAAGTCCCATTTATTTATTTTTGTTGCTGTAATTGCCATCGGGGTCTTGGTCATAAATTCTTTGCCCAGCCTGAATTTAGACAAGTTTTTCCTATATGTTCTTCTAGAATTCATGCCTTACATTTCAATCTTTTATCTGTCATGAATTAATTTGTGTGAGTGGAGAGAGCGATGGGTCCTGTTTCATTCTTCTGCAGGTGGCTATCTAATATTTCCAACACCATTTATTTAATTAGGGTGTCTTTTGGCCAGTATATATTGTGTTTGTTGTTTTTTTTTTTTCCAGATTAATATAAGGGTACATCTGATTAGGTTACATTGTTTGTGTTTGCTAAGAGAAGTTCAAGTTGTATTTGAGTCCTTCACTCAGTAGGTGCGCTATATACCCCTACCCTGCATCTGTTAGGTGGCAACGTCCTCAGCTCCTTCCTCCTTGCCTCCTCCCCACTTTTTGAATTGAATTGCTTGTCCTCTCATGTGGGTCTGTAGTTGTTCATCTCCTGGCTTCATTAGTATTGAGTATACAATGTCGGGGTCCCACCCCGGGGGCAGGGTCCACTAAGATCTGTGGAACTTGCGTGACCGTCTGAAGAAATACCAAGTTAGGAATGACGATAAGGAAAGAGACACAAGACACAGAATAGAATTTTCAAAGGTGGGAGCTCAGGGGACCACTGCCTCTTGTGTGGACTCTGGCAAGGTGGCCTCAAGTCTCTGTTCCACTTAGTTTTTATTGAAATCCATCTGCCCAGGTCGGTTAGCTGAGGGAGTGAACAAAGACCCCAGCAGTTTCTCTGAGTGAGCATATCAGCTCCTGTTGTTATTGTTAACTTTAAGGACTTGAGCAGTTTTAGAACATCTGAAACTTTAGCCTTGCTTGGGGAGACTCTTGTCTGAACTCACACACACAGATTCCTAGGGAGGTGTTAAGCTCCGCTAGTTCACTGTGGAGCAAAACACCACCGGTGTTTCTGTCCTCTGAAGAATCAGTGGTAGAGAGGCTTTTTCCTCTCATCACCACCACAGAGGATTTTCCTCTGTGACACGGGATGCTAAGCTTTCCTGTCCATATCTCAGAGCTGGAGCTGTTCCCTGGGTCTCTGCCCCAGCCGAACGCAAATCTCTACAATGGATATCGGCTTTGTCTGTTTAATGGACAGGAAACGACCTATAAGGTGTATGTGTTCTAGTCATAATCTCTTTTATGATCATTTTCTTCTTCAGAGTGTTCACAGACTCAGCAGGGTATTGGTGTAAGCTGTGTCCCCAAAAGGCCAGAGTTCCAGGAAATGCCAGAAACTTGTTCGGATAAGAAATCTAGCAGTGGCTAGCTTAAAGGTAAACTAGCTGACTTTTCTTTGTTCCAACTCCTTCAGCCCTTTTTCTGGGGGTGCCCTACCCTGCCAAGAAGGGGGTCTTCCATCCCCATTCTTCCTGCAATATGGGACACTTGTTTTTGGATTCTTGAGACAGTTTACTAAGGAGAATATCAGTATTCTTAACTCCATCCAAGTAAATACAAAAGATGTAAAGTCTCCATCATTTTTATGGCTGAAGAGCATTGTATGGTACACAAATACTACATTTTATCAATACATTCATGGATTGATGGGCACTCTGATTGTTTCTGCATCTTTGCAATTGTGAATTGAGCTGCAAAACATTTCAGTGCAAATATTCTTATGACACAATGATTCTTTTTCTTCTGGGTAGATACCTAGTAATGAAATTGTGGGATCAAATGGAAGGTTTACTTTTAGCTCTTTGAGGATTGTCCACAATTCTTTCCACAGAGGCTGTATTAGTTTGCAGTCCCACCAGCAGTGCAGAGGTTTTCCTTTCTTTGAACATCCACACCAGCATCTGGGACTTTGTGGTATGGGCTATTCTCACTGAGATTAGGTAATATCTCAGGGTGGATTTGATTTGCATTTTTCTGATGCTTAAGGGCAACGAGCATTTTTTCATGTGTTTGTTGGCCATTCGTCTGTCTTCTTGGAAGAGGGTTTGTTGTAGATGGCTTCTATCACTTTAACAAATGACTCATCTATGCCTATTTTCTTAAATGTTCTTATCAAAAAAGAATGCTGAATTTTGTCAAATGCTTTCTGTTTTTCTATTAAGAGGATTATATGGACTTTATTTGTGCTTCTATTTATATGGTGAATTTTGTTTATGGATTTGCATACTGAACCAGCTTTGCATCCCTGAGATAATGCCTACCTGATCACAATTTATACATTTTTAAATGTGCAGTAGTGTTATATTTGCCAGGATTTTATTGATTATTTTTACATTAATATTCATTAATGGTATTGGCCTACAGTTTTATATTTTTGTTGGATTCTTTTCTGGTTTTGGTATCAGAGTGATATTTGCTTTGCAGAGGCGTCAGGGAGGGTTTCTTCCTTCTTAACGTTTTGGAATAGTTTCTGCAATACAGCTGTGAGGCCTTCTTTGAAGTTTTGGTAGAAATCTGATGTAAAACTGTCTGATCTAGGACTTGTTGTTATTGGAAGCTTTGTTCTTGTTGCTGCAATTTCAGGGCTTGGTATCAGTCTGTTTGAGGGTTCTGATACTTTCTGGTTGAGTGTAAGGTGGTGGTGTGATTCCAGATATTAGTCCATTTCCTCAACATTCTCAAATTTCTGGGCAGAGTTTTTTGCAGTAATCAGTGATGATCTTTTTTATCTCTGTGGTGTCTGTTGCTGTTTCCCCTGTTTCCTTTCTGACTGAGGTGATCAGAGATCTTATTTTTCTGTTTCTAGTTAATTTGAAGAAAGGTTTATCAATTTTATTTATCTTCTCAAGAAACCAACTTTTTGTGTTGTTAATCTTCTGAGCACATCTAAGACAACCCCACAGCCAACTTCATTCTAAATGGAGTAAAACTGAAAGCATTTTCCCTTAGAACTGGAACAGAATAAGGATGCCCCAGGATTTATATTGTCTGCTTTGTCAGAGATCAGTTGGCTATATGCGAATGGCTTTATATATGGGTTCTCTGTTCCTATTCCCTGGTCTATGTCTCTATTTTTGTGTGAATACCATGCTGTTTTGGTTACTATAGCTTTTTACTATAGCTAGAAGTCTGGTAATGTGATGTCTCCAAGATTTTTCTTTTGGCCTAAGATTGCTTTGGCTAGTTGAGCTCTTTTCTGGTTCCAAACAAAGCATAGAATTGTTTTTTATAGATTTATGTTATATGATGTTTTATGTTATATGATTATATAACATAGTCTATAAATATATTGGTATTTTTATGGGTACTGCATTGAATCTGTTAATCACTTTTATTAAAAAGTCCAGAAACAACAGATGCTGGGATAAATTCAGAGATAAGTGAACACTTACACATTGTTGGTGAAACAGCGCACTAGTACAACCTTTATGGAAAACAGTGTAGAAATTCCTCAAAGAACTAAAATTAGACTACCACTCAATCCAACAATCCCATTACTGGGTACTTACCCAAAGGAAAAGAAGTCATTTTATAATAAGAGACTTGCACACTAAAATATTCAATGCAACACAATTAATGAGGGAATTAACAAACATGGTCTTTGTATGTGTGGCATACTACTCAGCCATAAAGAAGGATGACTTAATGCCTTTTGCAATAATTTGATGGGAATTGGAGATCCTTATCCTAAGTGAAATATCTAAGAATGGAAAAACAAACACCACATGTACTCCTGTTAAACTGGAACTAACAGGTCAGCACACATATGTACAAAGGAAATCAAACATGTGGGAGAGAGAGGAGTGAGTAGGCAAAAGCTATCTGATGGGCACATTTAATACTGACTCTCTGGGTAGTGGGCACATTTACTTAGAGCTCTGAGTCGAGCATTACAAAAGTGATCCATGTGACCGAAAGCATTTGTACTCCTATGGGATTAATATTTTGTAATCAAATAAATACATAAACTTGTAGACAAATAATATTGTTCTAGGAAGTATTTTAACTACAAAATCAAGAAATTATGCAAAGGGTACACCATAAAAAATGATTTCCTACCTATTGTTAATTTTAGCAAAAGTTTCACCTGCCCTAGTTAAAGTTAAAATACATTATCCAATGAGATTTTTAAATCTAAATATTAAAAAAAATAAGGATTTAAACAAGGCAGAATTCAGATCTCATTTGAGGTATCAAGGAATTATTCCAGGACAAAGCACATTCACAGATTTGCACGTGGTAGGTACCTCACAAACGTTTGTTGTAGGAATGGTATTACAGAGATGCTCTGCAATAAGATTCAAATATGATAACCATTTGTCATTAAACCAATTTTTAAAATTGTTTTAAGATGTAAACCTGACAGAATTCTTTGTGGTGAGACTTCTGCCCACTTTCTTACTTATTTTATTTCATTGTATTTTATTGAGACAGAGTGTTACTCTGTCATCCTGGGTAGAATGCCATGGCATTATAGCTCACAGCAACCTCAAACACTTGGGTTCCAGTGATCCTCTTACCTCAGCCTCCCAAGGAGCTGATACTATAAGCACTCGCCACAACGTCCAACTAGTTTTCCTATTTTTAGTAGAGATGGAGTCTCCCCCATGCTCAGGCTGGCCTCAAACTTCTGAGCTCAACCCACATCAGCCTCCCAGAATGCTAAGATTACAGACCACCATGCCTGGCCCCTCATGTTGATTTTGAATCATATACTTCTAAGTCGGCCATAACACCCGTTAATTTATCAAAGCATAACATCAAGGTTTACTCCTCTTGATCCAAAATAATTACCTTTGATTTCCTTTACATATGTTTGGAGACAAATTAGCCAAGGATTCTTTACAGCTCCTGGTGATCCAAGGAGAGATAAAGAAGGCAATCCTAACTAGTATAAGATCATACAATACCTGCAACTTTTAGGATTCTTGATATTGCACAAGGCACAGAGGCATCTGGCTTTGCCTTGGTATTATGATTTTTAAAAGTGGCAAAGGCTAAGATACTTGCCAGCTACCTACCAATTCTTACTTTTATTTTTATTTTTTTTTTATTATTTGTTTGTGAATTCTCAAGACCTTGGATCATGAGAATTGGGAAAAGACTGAATATTGTTACAGTGGGACTTAGGATATTGTTTACTTTTCTTCTGTGATTCTAACTGCATTTGGATAATACTTGACTGACATTTGGGGATGAACTTTACTTCAGTTCTGGTTTTCATGCTCCTGTGAGTCAAATAGTCCAAATCTCTGTGTCTCTGGCACCTGAGGGGAGCCCCACTTATAGGAGAAAAGGCATAAATTAAGCCAATACAGATGGGAAGGGACAAAATTGTAGACCTGGAACCACTGGAAGCAAACAAACTTGAATAAAGGGAATAACAGTAGTTTTTTTTTAAGGTGAGTTTGACAAGAAGTTTTGATGCATGCCAGAAAAAATAGAATAATATTAAGAAAGGTTTAGACAAGGTCATGGGAATAGACTCTTGTGCTTTGATAAAGTACCCACGAACTCATCCTGAGTTCAACGTCAGTTTATGTCCTATCCTTCTTAGCATTCCTGTTTTGAAAGACGTGAACTGAATGACTTGACACATAACCACAAAACTGACCAGCGCATGTCATCCCGTTGGAGACCAAAAACATCACTGGCAAAGTACCATAATAGGGTCAAGTGACAGCCTTTATCAAGGCTTGTTTTTCTTGAAAATGTATTTCCCAGCAGGTGACCCTCCACAGATAATCTCCAATTACATTAGCCATATGAATAATGACTTCATTTGTCTTAATATTCTCTTGTCTCCGTGGTCTCCAGCACTCTATTTTAAAAGTACTCTTGTCCACTTTCTATCTGTGATCCACTTCATTCTTTGGAGCACGCCTGCATGGATCTAAAAACCAAAAATGCAGTGTAATAGCATTTTAGTAGTAGATTCAGAAATACTACAGCAAGTTAGAAAAAACTGATGGATAATCTCTACCAATAAAGACTGAGTACCCTGAGGAAGCCTTTTGTCTTTTATTCCCTTTCGTTTGGTTAGGCCATGCTTATTCTTCACTGTATGTAGATTTGTCAACAAATAGTGTTCTGTTCATACATGGAATAACAAACAAAAATACTCCCAGAATCAAAGTGAGTGCCCCCAAATCCTTAGCTCCAGCCATAGCATAATTATAAAACCACAAGCCTTCCCGACCAATTGAAGGTTGCATAACAGTGTCAGTGTAAGTACTGAGAGTTGTGTACCTTGGCATAGAGAGGTGCTAAAATTGTTTTCAACTCAAAACAATCATGAAACACTAAGTGAAAGTACCAATATATATTTTTTCCTCTAAAGGACCTATGCCTTGCTAATACTATACTAAAATCCTCTCTTTAAAATCCTGTGTTTATACTTAAGTGACCAACATGATAATGAACTAAAACTCTGGAATGGGAAGTGAAAAATAAAGTTGTTAGATTTAGCAAGTAAATTAGAATTTTATATAAACACCAAATAATTTCTTAGTGTACATAGGTTCCACCTAGAATATGGGACATACTAAAAAAAAAAACAAAACATTATTTGTCTGAATTTCAAATTTAACTAGATATTCTGTATTTTATCTGGCAGGCCTATTTAGAAGTCAAGATTTAATCAGTGAACCTTCTTCCCCACAGTGCCCTATCCTCTGTCGTCAATTCCCCATGGTTTTACCCCTAAGTATCTTGGGAAAAATCCATCGACTTTCCCCTTTGGTCCTTTGACACAGCTGACTAAGCCCAACTTACTCGTTACCTCCCGGTGTCTGCACTCCATGGTTCTTTACTGTCTCTGCCTCTGCAGTCCCCTCAGTTCTTTTCTCCAGTCTGCACAGCATTGCATTTTCAAAATGAGTATCTGTTTGTCGTACTACACCATTCCTTAAAGTGCTTACGACGCAAATAAAAATCCTTTCTCACCACTCTCAAAGGACATTAAGATCTGGTCTCTCCTGATAGCTTCATCCCCCATGTGCTCCATTCACACTGATCTTTCTCAGTTACAAACAATCTGCACATTCCCAATAAGGACTTTTACACCTACATTTCATTTCCCTTTGTCTGGAATGCTCATCTCTCTCCCCAGCTGGGCAGCATTTACTCTTCGTGTCTGCCTCTGGGTACAAGCATCACCTCTAGCCCAGGTCAGATCTGATTTCATGCTCTCATAGTATCCTCACTGATAAGACCCATCACATACTTAGTTCCACATTCATTTGCGTGATTATTTGAACTCTGATTTTCCCACAAGAATTAAGCCATCGTTATGCCCATGACCCTATTTGTTGTTTCTCACATTTGTATCCCCAAAGTAAGCCTGGTATAGGCAAGATAGTTACAACTGAATAATGTTGATTGATTCACTAATATTCAGTAGACACTTGGAAAAAGGAGTTAGCATTGGCAAAGTAGGCTAGGGAGAGATTTGAAACTGTTTATTCCCCAAGAGTCTATGAGATTTTGGTTAAAAACTGTAGAAAGAGAGGGGAGAAAAGGTGTAATAAATTAATTATGAAGGTTATTTATATTGAGGAATCAGACCATTGGTTAAGGACTATGAAGGGAAACTAGAAGAAGGAATAATCAGAGTAAAGAAGCAAAAGCTTCCAGCAGGGGTTGATCAGTATTTTAAAATACCACAGAAAGGCAAGTGGGGAAAGGAATGGAAGCTGGTATTAGTTTATCAGTTAAGAAGTTATAGGTATGTTTGTAATTTCCCCTTTTTAATAATATATTTTCTCCAATTTTAATATCAGGTGTATCCAGATTAAGTAGAATGATTGTGAGACATTTCTTCTTTTTCTATTGTCTATATAATTTGGCATGATCTGTTTTTTTGAAATTATCTTTTACTTTTATACATAAATATTAGTTGTCTATTTTTTGAAACTTTGGGAAAAAAATAATAAGAAGTTAACTGATGACTTCATACTGAACCTCAGAGTCAAAGCATTCTATAATAGACATACTCTCATTCGACAATGTGAACGTTACTTTCTTTGCATTACTATTATTATTATTGCTTACTATTTTGATGCAGCAATCATCTCATTTCTTTTCTGAATGTTTTTATCTTCATTCATTCTTTATGAGGTTTTTGTTTCTAGTCCTTAAAAATTGTTATTGTTATTAAATTTTAAGCCTTTTTAATTTTGTGATGGTAAAAAGTGTAAACCTAATAAACACATATATATGTACAAAAATTTTTTTTAAAAAGAAGTTATGGGTAATCTTGTACAGAAATTTTTTTAATAGTGAAATTTTAAAAACTGCAAAATATGAATATGGAGACTTATACTTATGCATTTTTCTGGTAAAATGTGTCTGCTATCATCATGAACAAAAGCATAAGCTCACTCTCCTTCCACTAAACTAAACCTTTTTTTTTTTTAATGGAAAGTGCTCTTTAGTTGTTGCACAATTATAGCAAAAGGTATTGTACAAATTAATCTTTCATAAAAATAGGTACAAAAATTCTTGTAAAACAATCAGAACAATTGGGATACATTTTTTAAATCACTTAACGTGCTTGATCCAAAAAGAAAACTTGCAGAAACCTCATTGTGTATCTGACCCAGAGTTTATGTTCTCTCAGATTCTAATGTCAAGCTAAATAGTGGCACAATTCATGGCCATGCCCCATTATGGTTTTTAAAGAGCCATGCTGTCTTTTAGTTTCTTTCAGCCATTTATCATGAACTATTATTTTCCTTTTCCTCTTTCACTTAAGCAGCATATAACATTTGAGTTACATACATTTAAACCAGAGGGAAAAAATGAAAATAGAAAGAAAAAAATATAAGTTATCATGCTTCACATATAGTGCAGTCTTGAGACATCGCTCTTCTCCCACATCTTACTGTAATTTCTTCAAGGCAGATCCTTTGTGCACCTTAATAGTTTTCAACTGCTATGTTTCAGGGCTGCCAGTGGAATGTCTAAACACAAGGCCATGGTAGAAAGACAGTCATGCCTCTCTTCCAAAAAGATCCATCCCTTGATAAAGCCAAAAAGCTTTAAATGCCAGCAATAGAAAAGCTGTGGACACTATTGAAAAAAAATGTTCACTTTGGAATAGTTCCCCAAGCTTCCCTCAAAGTGAACCAGAAATAAAAATTCAGCACTACCCCATTTTTTATCCCTCTACATATTGTTACGTGAATGAAGAATTATTGCAGAGAAAAGCATCTTTACTTTTACAGCTATTGCCATATGCCTTCCGTGAGCAAATATATCTTTCATTATACTACTGTAAATTGGTGTTTTAAGATGTGCTTTTAAAAAAACTGTATTATGCTTTGAAAGTACATAATAACATGTTAAACAACTTTATTTTCCAAGAAATGGTGCATTTGGTAAGTGTTATCTACTGTAATCGCTTTGTGTTTAACGTGAACTGAGCAGAACTCTCCTTCACATGAACTTTCGGATGAAAAACTTTGAAATTGACAGATTAAAGCTGATTTGGGGTTGTCAAAATACTGTGTAGCTATCTGCAGAAAATATGCACAACATTTCAGAGATGGTGGACTGATGTTTTACATGGCAGTTATGTTAGTACTTCCACTGCCACTTAAATTAATAGTGTCATAATCTATCTTCATGGCAGGCACAAATGACTTTTAACACATCAATAGCTAGTTTATCATGATGTCCCTTCAGTACTTAAGCTTTGCCATTGATTTTTGTTTGTGTTTTGTACAAAATGGCGCACATGTAATCCTCATATTTTATTGTAGGAGGTTTTAAAATAAACCAAACAATTACAGACGTGAGGACAACCTATTAAAAACAGCAGACCTAGTCAATTACTAAATTATCTGCTAATTATTCCACATGACAATGGGGATTCCAAGTTAATGACTTTTATCTTACATGGATTGGCATCGAAAGTGAACTTTCAAGAATATTTGATATGTAAATGAATCCATGTAAAAATTATCTCTGAAAGAGCTGTTGTTATAATGTGGACAGTTCTATGATTTGGAATGTATTCTTTGGTGGATATTGACTTGACTGAACAACTCCTCAGGGATGAGCTATCCTTTATTAAAGGCTAGGGGGTTCATGATCACCATCAACATAGCCATTATTATTCATAATCATACCTTAAATTTGTATAGCACTTTACAGTCTGAAAAGTATTTTTACATTTAAAGTAATCCTTCTCCAATTTTAGTTTCTTTTATGTGAATTTCAAATATATGCAAATTTATTTCTATATATTTTTGCAACTACTAGAATATCAGTTCCACTCACTCCTATTGAAGATCATTTTGAAAATGGGAACTGGGTGTTGGGAACCTCAAAAGGAAGTTAAAGTGGGTTGTCTAGAAATAGAAATTCTTACAATAGAATCTTTGAAAAGATGAAGAGGGTAAAGGAAAAAAGATACAAATCAGAAAACCTCTTTTGGATGAGAAAAGGAATGGATTGATGGCAAATTCTTTGACAGGAAGTTATTTGGGCGAGATTGCTAAAAATATGTAACCTGAGATATAAGTGAGGCAGTTTGCAAAATACCTGCTCAGCGACATTCAGGAGGTCCTACAACTGACTGGCAGTTCACGCGTCCAAGTTATTCTGTGTCTTGTACACCCCACTTTCAGAAGTGGAAGTTCCAAATCAACAAAATTGAAGTCATAAAAACACAAAAACTTCGTATTTGAAGGCACAGTAGAGATTAAAAAAGACATAAAAAGCTACTCAGTGTACTTGTTACATGAAAACATGAGGAACTAACTTGTATGCATCTTTAAACTGCAGACAAAAACCTGAAAAGTTTATTAAAAGCATGAAAAGATAAATGCAAATGGCACAGTACCAATCTTTACTACTTTAAAATGTGTAAATGCCATCGACATTTTTAAATTGATGTCTGAATGTAACGTGTGGCTTTATTTTGGCTTCTGCAAAAAGATTGATCACATCTGCAACTCCAAATCTCAGTGCACAATCCTATTTCCTTTTCCAATATTTTTTCCTGTTAATTGAAACTATTGAGAAGGTTTTGTTAAGATTCATGATTGACTTTTCAGTATAAATTTCGTCCAACTGTAAATGGAAAGGCAATACAATAAATATAAGAAATTAAACTAGGAAGCCTACATTCAAATTTGACCCCCTAAAGGCAGCAGTTCTCATATTCAAAAAATAGTTCTGTAAGGGACTCCTACATGGGTGGCACCAGATGAATCAGACCACCAAATATTCAGATGCTTGAGTTGTTGCTTCCCACAGTGACTCTGGCCTTTGTTCTTGTGACTTGGTTTATGCAGTGGGATGTTAGTAAGTAGGAAGCAAGCAGGAGCTTGTTAAAACGTTCGCACATTGGATATTTGTTCCTTAGAACATTTGTTCTAGGAATCTAGAAACCACCATGGTTTGAGGTTGTCCAAGCCAGACCTGGGGAAGATAACTCAGAAATGAAGTCAGGTGAACCGGTGACCCTCTCACTGCCCCACTTGGGCCTTCATGTGATCCTAGTTGGAGCTCTTGATGTTATGGAACATAATTGGGAGCAAATCAAATACTATTTAAGTCACCAAGCTTTAGAGTCATTTGTTAGGCAGCTTTTAAGAGACTTTTGACAGTGCTTGGTGAATTTCAAACTGTATTTTGATGATATAACAAAATATCAGTAATTGTACAGGCTGAATACTGACCAAAATCATAAAATAGACTTCAATTACACAACATTACCGTTTGATTTTAATAGTGGTTATCAAAGCATAATCTTAGTTTAGTTTAAAAATAATAAAAACAACATTTTGAATACCTCAATTGGCATAAAGGCTCTATATACTATTTTGAATTTTTTTTTAATTTATAAGAGGAGTATATTTTAATAATTCTAATGTTTACATGTCCTAATTCTTGCCAAAAACATCCTAAAGAATGATGAGGATTAAATTTTAGAGTGAAGAACGTTTGAAAAAATATATATTTTTTGACAATCTCATCAAAGCTTTAGACATAAAACATTTGTTTTCTATTTGTAGAACAAACATATTTGTTCAACTTTATTCTTAGTTGCTAATTAAATTTTTGGTGGCCTGTGTTGCCAAAGACATACTAGCATCACATATGATTCAAATGCAAATAATGCTGAATGCTTATCAAATAGAAGAGATTCAGTATATTTGGTCATATTTCTATTATTATGTAAGCGGCAAACTTGGTGTTAAATTCTTCTAAAAGGGAGAAAATTTGACTCTAAATCATTATAATGCAGATAATATGCATTGACGCATATATAAAGAAAAATAAAAAGCCATAGATTGCTATATCTATATTTATCATACCTTTTTTTTGATGCAGACAGTAAAGTGGAGTGGAGAGCTTTTTTTATTGTTTAAGGTAGGGAAGTATTAAAGAAGGTTTAGGACTAAAAGGAAATCTGTAAGATTTGTTGCCGCTTTATAATTTCCTGAACCTAAGAAAATGATATAGAATTTAATTGTGGATGTAATAAAGAGTGTGTTTCTCATACACCACCCCTCCTGCCCCTCAAAAAAAACTTGGGAATTTGTCATCCTTATTTCTCATTCGTTTACATTTGTTTTATGTTATTTATAATGCTTTGGGGAAAACTGTGACTTTTGACAGTTGAAAATGAACCAAGAGAGAGAGAAGAGACTGCTGAATTTAGAAATATGAATTTAATCCAATACAAACAGAAGTAACATTCAAATCCACATAATTTCACAGTAAAATTTTGCACACTGAAGGTGCTACCCATCAATGAACCTCTATATTCATCAGGACATATCTTATCACCGATATTAGCAATCTCATCAATTGAAATTAAAACCAAGTCATAAATAATGCAGACTTCTTTTTTAGAAAAGCTAAAGAATACAGCAACTTACTGTGTAAAAGAGGTTTGGGATGTTACCAACACTTTACAACAATTAAATTTGCTAGAACTGAGGCTTCCGTGACACGTGCATAAAGCATTGATGAGACATAGGCATTACATTGGCATAAGGGCAATACAGAAGGTGACAACGTGTCAGTACAGACACTGTGTTTTCTTTCAACGTTAAAACCTACCATCCTCGAAGAATCAATAATGAATGATCCACAATCATCGTTCAAACTGAAGAACTGAGAAGGTGAACTCAGCCAAACCAATTGATGAGATTTGGACTAGCTTCTATATTTTATACCTAAAAGACTGTTCCCACTTTATTTAGTTGAATTATTTTGTGCGATATTATATAGAACATGTAGATATATGCATATAAATATATGTAGGATTAATGTTTACTATATATTAAAGTTCTGAATTATTAAATGAATCTATTTAACTGAACATAATTTTTTCTCTTTCTCATTTTACTTGACCCTGACATTTTTAAAGAATATTCATAGCACATTTTTTTTTAGATATTAAAACTAATTGAAAATGCCTGACATTTTTCTTGTTTACCAATTTTTAAAAAACAAATGAGATATTTGATTTTTACATAATGAGATCTGTATCTTTAAGGTTTTATTGCAAATCAGGACACATTCTAACATAAAAGTCATTTTTGTTGTTGTTTTCTTACATAAAACATAAATAAATACGATTATTTATACATATACATATGTACAGATCAATTGAGATTTGGGTATTTTTAGGTTAAACCTTGAGAATACTGGAAATTTTTATTGCTTATGTATTAAGGCAAGGATAGAGTGTTTTAAAACGAAAGAGAAAGAAAAGGCCAGAAAGAGATAGTCCAGGGGGAAACCAGCAAAGTCTAGCAGCTATATGTTAATTCCAAATTGGGGGAGGGGCACTCAGCAAGTCAAGACATGGAAATATGGTGAAAGTAGAAAAACATTGTCTCTAGGGTAAGAGAGAAGGAGAAATAGCCATAAAAATTTAAAGGGCGCTAGAAATTTACTTAGATGCCAAAGGGAATTTGTGGAAGAATTTATTGGATTCTCTGTATGAGAAATTTAAAGTTCAAAACAGCATCTCTGGGCTTATTGACTGATGCACTAAATGAACAGAAGGTGTCTTTTGTGTTTTCTCTATAGACAGACCAAAGTATCACATACTTGACAACAAACACAAATCCATATACACCCACATACTTATTACATGCTTATAAGAGATTCAGGTGCAGAATTTTGTTAATTTGAACTCAGGATTTTGTTAATTTGAACTCTTCAGGATTTCCAGCAGATGACTCATTAATATTATTTAAGAAACTAACCATTATTTTATTTGGTAGCAAAAATTATACCAGACAAGCAAGATAGACTTTATTCAAGACTATTGCAATAGAGAGACCCAACTCAGGGTGAACTCAACTCTATCGAAACAAAGAGCTGAAGAGTCTTTGAGAGCTGAGAAAAGGGTTGGGGGAAGCGCAGTGATGGATCACAGGACAGGACTGTGTGCTAACTGGTCTTATCTAAAGGAGAAGAAAACTTTCTCATGTCTTCATGACAAAAGGCAATCTTATAATATAGAGCAAAATGCTCACTGAAATTAGGCTCCTGCCCTCCCACAGAGAACAGAGCAGTGGGGACTCTAACTTCCTTGGGAAGCACATTTTAAAGTACTAGCTCTCAGGCCCTTGAAAAATACATTCTTGGGCTATAAAATTGGAAAGAAGCTTTTAAAAAGATTTACATCTTAAATGGACAGAGAAAGAATTTACATTTATAAGTTTTCTTAAGTAATGCTTTAAGGAAAGGAGGTCATAGGCCTAGAGTCAGGAAGAAGCCTGTCTAAAATTTAGTTAAGCTGAGGAAAATGTTAAGGCCATTTTGGTCATGCTATAAAAGCATTTTATTCATTTTTAAATGATCGTTTGGTTTCCATTTCTTTTACCTTTTACTTTTCATTCCATATTGATTCTCACATTAAGTATTAATATTTGAATGTATAATTTTTTAATAATAAGTAAAAACACAATTTCATCTCAGAGTACAGATCTATAACTTCTGAGTTTGTTCATATCTTCTATGAATCTGCTGTCCTGAGAGAATTTTATGGTATAATCATTTTCTACCCAAATTTTGCTAAGAGAAGGAAATAATAAAAGCAAACCAACAAATCCTTGTTCCTAAGCATATAGAAGAGTTTTGTTTGCTTTGTTTTGTTTTGTTTTTATGGTGGTATCTAATTCTCAAAAGTCTCAATAATTATTTGAAGAAATAATTTAATTTTGAGTATATTATCATAAGGTAAGCTGACAGTAAAACCTTTTAAAAAATATAAACTAAAAAAGTAAAAAAAAATACTTCTTCATTTCCCATTTCTGTGTAGGCATCATATAATTTTTATATTTTTATAAAATATATCTTACAAAAATGTCATTAAACTCATTTGCATTAAAAGGAAGTTGCAATCTTATGATTATAAAGATTACTGTTGGCTGTAATGTACAACATATTTTAGTCAAATTCAAATTCTGGGCTATTGATATCTAGCAAAGTAGGGGACCAAGAATCCCTTGGGATAATAGAGTGGAGTGTGGAACTATGGTGCAGAATTCCTCGGTCTACTTAGGGCTCTCTGCTACCAGCTATTCTCTTTCCTAGAACATTTCTCTCCTGAGTTCCTTAGAAAATTGTTACATATAATGAGAAATGTTATTACAGCCCGTATGAAGCATACACGTTTTTCAAAGATGTGACCGGAAGTAGAGTTTGAGAAACAGTACTCTAAAACAGTGTCTGGCACCTAGTAGGCCTTCAGGAATCTCTTGCAGAGTGAATGAATAGTCTCATTTGATGAATTTTGAAGAAAACTAGCATAAACGTAAATTGTCAACCTTATTTCTAACCAAGAAATATTTTTTTGATACCTAATAAGTTGCTCTGTCATTACTTTGTGTGATAAAAAATCTCTCAGATTATAAGAGAAAAGTTAACTTGAGGAGACTGGTACAGTCTTCAGACTGTTAAGAAAGCTGGTGTGCCCCCTTCTCACCATGTATAGCAGAATGAATTGAAAGTAACCTTTTTTTTGAGGGATAACATGAGTCAGAGTCTATGGGAAACTGATGACACCATCTATTTTGAGTGACACAAAGTTCATCGCAGCTTATATGGCAGCCTATTTTTAGAAATTGGTGAAATACACACTTCATCATGAAATAATGCTGAGGGGTTTTTTTGTTTGTTTGTTTTTAAGGATGGGGTCAAAATCACATTAATGAAAAGAATGTGCCTTCTTCCTGAGGCCAAACTGTTGCTGACCATGGTAAGTGTTCTTGCTTTCAAGTAATTCTTTCACGATTTACCAGGTCTGCTCTGGACTTCTCACTCTGTATTTTACACTGGGCAGAATCTGAGATCATAAGAAAAGGTTGGGGGAAAGCCCCCACTGAAGCCCAGGAAGGTGGAAAACATAAGAACAAAAGACACATTCTGGATGCAAGAAGGTATTGACAGACCAACTATTAGAGGTTAGAGAGGTCTCAGAGAAGAATGATGTGTGTGTGTGTGTGTGTGTGTGTGTGCGTTTGTGCTAGCGTGTGAGTGTGGGTCTCTGGGTGTCTGTGTGGCATGTGGAAAGCAATGCAGGGAGATTTGAAAAACCCTGACGAGGATCTGGAAGGGAAACATTACATGTGGAAGGCCTAAGACTATTAGCCCTACTCCCATTTGTGGGAAAAGAGAATGAATTAAGTAATGTGACAAATTTTGGCCTCCCTATTTCTTGTCATTCTTCCATATACACCTACTGCAGTTCAAACCAGAATTCAAAAGAAAATCTGGGCATAGTGGCTCATGCCTGTAATCCTAGCACTCTAGGAGACTGGGGCAAGTAGATTGCTGTGAGCTCAGGAGTTCCAGACCAGCCTGAGCCAGATTGAGACCCGGTCTCTAAAAGTAGCTGGGCATTGTGGTGCATGCCAGTAGTCCCAGCTACTCAGGAGATGAAGGCAAGAGGATCACTTGAGCCCAGGAGTTTGAGGTTACTGTGAGGCTAAGATGCTATGGCATGAGAGCCTAGGACAACAGAATGATACTTTATCTCAAAAAAAAAAAAAAAAAAAAAGAAAAGAAAAAAAACAGAAGAAGAAAAAGATAGTTATTTGAAACAGATGATACCCATTTCCTGACCACTTTCGAGTAGCGTCCCTTCCCCAACATGCATCCTGCTGAAGGTTGATATTTAACAAATAAAACAATTTCTACATCTGTCAGAGGTATCTTCTAGAAAGCCCAAGAATAAAGGAAAATCTATGGTGACAACACTAAATGAGAATTGAGGAAGGAGGCAGCAGGAAGACGATGAAGGGTGTCCCAAAATTCACCCCTAAAGTTGCCATACATTAAGAGGACAATGGGAAATTATAGCTAAATGTACCTTTATTTACAATATATCCATTACAAAATTTTATCAGATATTTACAAACTATTCCATACATGTTGTCCACCTCTTTGTAAAATTTTGTAATGAATATTTTTTAAATAAATGTACATTTAGCTATAATTTCCCTTAATCTCTATATATGGGGATGTTGGGAACAGCCTATAAGTAAATAATACTCCTACTAATAGCTGCCTCCCCAGCTATGGCAACATTTTACACTTTCTTTTTTTATTTTTTTTCCTATTCTTCCCACATGCCAGTTTCCCCCCACCATCTCCTACAGTAATCCCTAGACTCTGCTAGCTGTTGATATGATTTAGACAAAAGATAAAAAATGAATGACCCATAGTTCTGTCCTTGTTGGTGGTTCCTTATATTCCCAAAAGAGCTTGTTAACTCAAAAGGATTGAGTTGTCAATTGGAGGAAAATGAGAGGAAGAAATATATGCTCTTTCTGTTCCCTATTTCTTTTTTCTCTCCCTATCACCCATTTCTTAGGTAACCAAAGTAAGTCCAGCAGAGATTTAACACACTTCTTAGCAGCTCCTGGCTACAACAGCCTTTCTTTCTGTAGCCAACATCTCACCACAAGGAATATAGAACTTCTGTATGGAAATTATGTAGATGAAGAGAATATTTTACTGAGTTATTCAGAATTATGTAAGATAGAAAAACAAAAAAAATTTAAAAAGCATATGTAAGTATATGCTTGAAGTAAGAAGAAGAAAAAACATATCAGAAAACAAACAAATGTGCCTTTCAATAGTTCAAAAGGGTAGGGATTGAGAAGTTAAAAAATTCTTCCCTGTAAAGTGTTAACAATAAGAGTGTATGTGAAAGAATTTGACCCTAAAACATTAATACTGACTAGACCATTATTTCTTTTGATCTCACTGAAGCTATAACTCTATTCTTTATTTTACTTTGGTTCCATGAGCAGATCTTCTTTGCTCAACTATGTACTCCATATTAACTCCTCTTAATTATCTACCCTGAAGCTGGGATATCTGATGTATCGAAAAGAATCTAGCTGAACACTAGAAACAGTTGAAATAGTGAACATTATTTTAAGAAAATCAGAAAAAATTAGATTTATTTCAGTGTTCTATCAATCATTTATATATTTTCTATATTATATTCTATTCTTTACTATATTATATTCTTTACAGTATTTTATTGAGGTCACTAAACAGTTTTAAAGTCATAACTCATTTTTTTGCTCTTTGTTTTACTGCATTTCACGCATATTTTAGTTTTTTACAATTTGAAGGTTTGTGAAAACCCTGTATTGAACCCTGCCATTTTTTTCCAACAACATGTGCTCACTTTACAACTTGGTGCCACATCTTGGTAATTTTCATTTCCATTGTCTCTGGTTACTGTCATGGTAACCTATGATCAGTGTTCTTTGTGCAACTATTGTAATTGTTTTGAGGACCAACAGCTCATATCAATAAAAGACAGTGAAATTAAATGTATGTGTTCTGACTGTTCTACTGACCAGCTATTCCCCAATCTCTCTCTCTTTCCTAGGGTCTTTCTATTCTCTGATACATAACCATATTGAAATTAGGCCAAATAATGACCACACAGTGGACTCAAGTGTTCAAATGAAAGAGAATCTCATGCCTCATTTGAAATTAAAAGCTAGAAATGATTAAGCTTGGTGAGGAAGGCATGATGAAGTCTGAGATAGGCTGAAAGTTAGGCCTTTTGCACCAATCAGTAAGACCCATTGTGAATACACAGGAAAGCTTCTTCAAGGATATTTAAAATGCTACTCCAGTGAACACACAAATGATATGAAAATACAGTAGCCTTATTTCTGATATGAAGAAAGTTTTAGTGATCAGGATAGATCAATCTACCCACAATCTTCTCTTAAACCAAAGCCTAATCCACAGAAAGGTCCGAAGTCCCTTCAATTCTATAAAAGCTGAGAGAAGTGAAACAAACTGAAGAAGAAAAGTTAGAAGGTATCAGAGGGTTGGGTGATGAGATTTAAGGAAAGAAGCTGTCTCCAGAAGATAAAACATGCAAGGTGGAAAATCAAGTGCTGACAGAGAGTTCCAACAATATACCCAAAAAATCTTGTGAAAATCATTGATTAAGATGAATACACTAAACAAATTTTAGTACATAGCATGTTCTTGTATCAGAAGAAGATGCCATCTAGCGTTCATAGTTACAGAGAAGTCAATGGCTGGCTTCAAAGGAGATAGGCTCCCTCCAACTAGGCACTAACGCAATTGGTGTCTCTAAGTTGAAGCCAATGCTCTTTTATCATTCTGAAAATCCTAGGACCATTAAAGAATTATGCTAAATCTACTCTATCTGCACTCTATAAATAAAACCAAAAAGCCGGAATGGCATCCCATCTGTTTATAGAATGGTTCATGGAATATTTTAAGCCCACAGTTAAAATCATTGAAAAAATTGATTCCTTTCAAAACATTACTTGTCTTTGATAATGCACCTACTCACCCAAGAGCTCCAGTGGAAATGTTCAAGATTAATCTTTTTTTCATGGCCATTAACAAAGCATTCATTCTGCAGCTCATAAATCAAGGAGAAATTCTGACTTTTAAGTCTTATCATCTAAAAAACACATTTTGTAAGGCTATAGATGTCATAAATTGTGATTCCTCTGATGTATCTAGGGTAAGTTAATTGAAAACATTTTGGAAAAGAATCACCCTTCTAGATACCATTAAGAACATTTGTGATTTATAGGAGGAGGTTGAAATATCAACATTAACAAGACTATGAAAGAAGTTGATTCCAACCCTCATGGATAACTTGGGGTCAAGACTGGAGAGAAGGAAATAATTGAAGATATAATGGAAATAACATAAGAACTAGAATAAGAAAATTTGAATGAATTGCTGTACTCCCATAATAGAACTTGAACAGATGAACAGCTGCTTCTTAGGGATAAGCAAACTGGTTTCTTGAGATAGAATCTACTCTTAGAGAAGAGGCTATTAAGTACTGTTGAGATGACAACAAAGGATTTAGAATATTGTATAAACT
Organism: Perodicticus potto; assembly: GCA_963574655.1. Classification (NCBI taxonomy): domain Eukaryota; kingdom Metazoa; phylum Chordata; class Mammalia; order Primates; family Lorisidae; genus Perodicticus; species Perodicticus potto. The sequence continues at coordinate 27,297 of CAUYRH010172772.1, read as the reverse complement.
TAGTTTATAAAACAGTCTCAGGGTTTGGGATAATTGACTCCAACTTTCAAAGAACTTCTACTGTGAGTAAAAGGCTATCAAATGAAATCACAGGCTACAAAGAACCTTTTGTGAAATAAGAGTCAATCAATGAAGTAAGCTTCATTGTTATCTTATGTTCAGAAATTGCCACAGCCACCACCCTGATTAGTAGGCAGCCATCAACATGGAGATAAGACTCTACATCAGCAAAAAGATTATTACCAACTGAAAGCTCAGATGATGATCATTAAAGGATTTTTAAATTACTTATATACCAATTATAATATAAAATATAAATTTATTGAGTGTTCATGATCTTCCCTGAACTTTACGTGCATTAAATAATTAGAAGCATTAAATAATTGAACCCTTACAGCCATCCTAGAAGGCTAGAATGATTGTTCTTTGGGTTGTATATATGTGGAAACAAAAGTACTGATTAATTTAAATTTTTCATGTTCCCACAAGAAGTAAGTGGAAAGGCAGGTTTACTAACTCGGGCATGTGGTTCTAGAGCTCATATTAATAAGGACTACAATATTTATCTTCCAAATTTTATAGACTGTAGGGCAGAAGAAGCACGGCCACTTGAAGTTAAAAAAAAAAAAGATTTTTCTGGATAATGTATTAAAACATAGGTTATTGTAGCACAGTAATTAAAGCAAAGTATGTTAAAGAAAGTTGAGTTAAATTGTTAACTTTGTACTTGTTCCAAAGGATAATTTAAAGGAGCATAGTGTAGGCACACCTGCCTTTTTTGTGAATATTCCTTACTACTATATTCAGGATTATAAAAAGGCAAATTATAGATTGGTGAAAATTTGTTAGAATGGCAATTCATTTCTGGGCCACAAAATCTAATTCTATAAAAGGCAGTGGGGTAGATCATTTATGAAATTCTTTTCAAATCTGACATTTTATACTTTTGTAGTAAAAGAAAAGAAAAAAATTGCAACAGAGCGATTTAAAAAATGCATTTCTGTCCTTAAAATTGTATGTTCTGGAAGTATATAAAACATTTTTTTTTTTTTACGGCTCAACCGGCTAAGGCGCCAGCCACGTACACCTGAGCTGGTAGGTTCGAATCCAGCCCGGGCCCGCCAAACAACAATGACGGCTGCAACCAAAAAATGGCCGGGCGTTGTGGAAGGCACCTGTAGTCCCAGCTACTTGGGAGGCAGAGGCAGGAGACTCGCTTGAGCCCAGGAATTGCAGGTTGCTGTGAGTTGTGATGCCATGGCACTCTATCCAGGGTGACAGCTTGAGGCTGTCTCGGGGAAAAAAAAAAAATATTTGACACTATATGTGGTTTTGTAGTTGACAATGTTTTGAAGAGCCTAAATGGAGGCAGATTTAATTTTGTGATGAAACATAAAATAAATTCTGCTAGCATTTTAAAATAAACTTCACATTAGAACAATTCAGATTTATAGAAAAGTTATGAGTACAAACAGTTCCCATGTACCTTGGACACAGTTTCCCTATATTACCATCTTATATTGGTATGGCACATTTGTCATAATAAATGGACCAGTGTTGATACACTAAAAAAAAAAAACACATTTTTTTAATTTAGGGAAAATTAATAACTCTAATAAAGTTTCTAGAGAATTTAATTAGTCAATAGATATTTAGTCAACATTTATTATGAACCAAATACTGTGCCTGATGTTGAGAAATTTACAAAATTATTCTGAATTATGGTCTATATGCTTTTAAGATTTTAAATTTTAAATAGAGATATAAGCCAACATGCATGAAATAGCAAACAATGTGTTTCAAGATCAAAAATCTGTTTAAATAGTATTTAACAATTATACTGCCTTTATTTTCAAGTTTCAAAAACACCCAATTTGAAGTACCTCAACAATGTACAAATGTACTGTCGATGTTGAAAAAAGTCATGAGTTAAGGCAGCCTAATTCTCTAATTCATGAGTTCCCTAATTCTCCTGCTCAATGAGGTCAACAGAAACTTAAATTCCTTCCATCCATCACATCTGATTAGTACATGTTGCTTCATTTGAAAAAAAATGGAAGGCATCTGAAAATCAGTCCTAATGTACAGACATCTACGTTCTGATTTTGATGGCTATATAGGAAAATGTTCACAGTCTCAGAAAAACACATTTTAAAGTATTACAGTTTGCTATGGTCTGAATGTTTGTGGCCCCCTCAAAATTCATGTGTTGAGACCTAACCCCAGTGGTAATGGTATTAAGAGGTAAGACCTTTAAAAGGGATTAGTACCCTTATAAAAGATGCTTGAAAGAATCTCCTTTCCCTCCCTCCATGGGATGACACAGTAAGTATCATCTATGAGGAATGGATACATTTCACCAGCTACTGAAACTACCAGCAGCTACTCTTAAAGACTTCTCAGCCTCTAGAACATTCAACAATAAATCTGTGGTTGATAAGTTACTCATCCTAAGGTATTTTGGAACAAAAAATCAGCCTTAAATTCCAGTAAGATTAGCCCACACCACTAAAATCCCAAAACCAGAGATGTTAGCATGGATGTGGAGAAAAAGGAACACTTCTACATTGCTGGTGGAAATGCAAACTAATACACTGCTTTTTAAAAGATATTTGGAGAATACTTAGAGATCTAAAAAAAGACCTGCCGTTCGATCCTGTAAGTCCTCTACTAGGTATATATCCAAAAGACCAAAAATCACATTGTAACAAAGATATTTGTACCAGAATGTTTATTGCAGCCCAATTCATAATTGCTAAGTCATAGAAAAAGCCCAAGTGCCCATTGACCCACGAATGGATTAATAAATTGTGATATATGTACGCCATGGAATATTATGCGGCCTTAAAGAAAGATGGAGACTTTACCTCTTTCATGTTTACATGAATGGAGCTGGAACATATTCTTCTTAGCAAAGTGTCTCAAGAATGAAAGAAAAAATATCCAATGTACTCAGCCCTACTATGAAACTAATTTCTAGCTTTTAAATGAAGGCTATAACCCAATTATAGCACAAGAATATGAGGAAAGGGGCAAGGGAGGGAAGGGAGAAGGATGGGTGGAGGGTGGATAACCGGTGGGACCACACCTATGGTGCAGCTTAGAAGGGTACAGGTGAAACTTACTGAATGCAGAATATAAAGGTCTTAACAAAATAACTAAGAAAATGCCATGAATGCTATGTTAACGAGTTTGATGAAAATATTTCAGATTGTATATGAAACCAGCACATTGTACCCCATGATTGCATTAATGTACACAGCTATGATTTGATAAAAATAAATTTTAAAAGTTCAAGAAAAAAATATATTCTTCATGCTGTTCTTGCAATGTATCTATACATTTGAGATTATTTCAAAATAAATAATATTTAATACAAATATGAACAGAAGTATAGACATTACCAGTACAAAAATAGTCTGATGTAAAGCTTAGAACCATAAAATCTATTTGTCACATTCACTCACAGGAATATTAACTCACCACCCAAGGGTTCCAAGCACAGTGACCAGAATTGGAGACACAGTGCGGTCAGGAGAGACAGAGCTCCTCCCATTATGGTCCTTAAAATCAAGTAGACAATACTATTATGTAGACAGAAAATCAAGATGTGGTAATTATATGATGGAGGAAATGCAGGATCCTATGGAGGAACATAGATAGAACCCCAGAAACCTATCTAATAGGGTGGACTCCAGGTGAGAATTGATGTCTAAGCCAAAGCCTAATGTTTGAGTAAGACTAACTGAGAGAGCAAGGTGGATGCTTGAGGCAAGATGTACTTGAGAGGAATGATTCACATGGAGATGTGTCAGATGAATGTGTGAAGATATCAGATAGGTAACTGTCTTTGCAAACTAAGAATACTTGGTTGCCACAAATCAGAACTGTTTTTTTGTTTGTTTGTTTGTTTGTTAATTTAAAAACCATAGTGAAGGCTGGGCGTGGTGGCTCATACCTATAATCTAAGCACTCTGGAAAGGCCACGGCAGACAGATTGCTTGAGTTCAGGATTTTGGGACCAGTATAAGTAAGAGCAAGATTCTGTCTCTACTAAAAATAGAAAGACTAGCCAGGCATAGTGGTGCACACTTGTAGGCCCAGCTGTTGATGAGACTGAGGCAAAAGGATTGCTTGAATCCAAGAGTTTGAAGTTGCTATGAGCTACAATACCAAAGCACTTACCCAGGGCAACAAAGTAAGACTCTGTCTCAAAAAAAAAAAAAAAACTAACCACAAAGCCATGGTGGAAATAGTTTTTCTGCAAAATGTTCCTTAATAAGTAAAACAATTTTTCATCATTGGAGCCAAAGTTTCAGGTTTGAGCAAACTAATGAATTGTGATTCTCCTTTCTGTGATTGGAAGCACAGGAAGGTTTGTGTGTGTAGTTGATAAATGACATTCTGGATAAAGGCTATGTAAATACTGATGCCCAAGAGATCATTGGAGGCATAAGTGTCTGGAACTCTGAAGCATGAGTTGAGTTGAATCAACAAAGTTGAAAGTTTTGGCCATACATATGACTCAATTTTTAAAGGGTAGATAGATATTGCTTGAGAGAAGGAAGTTAACAAGAATAGTTACATAAAATGCAGCAAGATTACAGGTGTTGGGGATGCTGAGTTTGGTTACAATTTGATGAATGACAGTGGCAAAAGATGGGATGTGTTGATGGAAAGAATACATGGAATCTGAAAACGGAATTTGGGAGATTGATCAGTCTTGGGCACAGTGATCTAGCCTGCTTGCTCAAAGAGTGGAGCTGCTGCTGGGCCTCGGTGTGCTCCACAAGCCATGTCTCCCCGAAGAGATTTATAATCTAGAGTGAACACAGGAGTGTGCAAGAATAGAGCCCCTGACTGCCCAGGCCCCTCTCCCAGGAGTGAACGTTCTTCAATAGAACCTGTCTGCCTCGTGCTGTCCTGTGCCATGGGAGCTGGTGAAAGGTTTAATCACATATTCCAAAGCAGGGAATTTGCTAGAATGCTCAAATCAATCACATCCAAGTATATTAAAAATATCAGAAGAGCCATACATTTCTTGATCCATCATTTTCATTTGTCTACAATGGGTGCATAGACTATTTGGAGGCACAAACATCAGTTCATTAAAAGCAAAAGCAACTTCTGAGATTTAATGTACTCTGTACACTGGCCAGCAAGAACAGCAGGGGAGTATGCAGTGTTCAAGGGAGATGAGAGCTCTATCTTCTGAGGAGGGGCCTGACGTTAACAGAAACTTGGAAGCAAATGGACTTCATTTTCTCTTTTCTTTGGAGAATGTCTGTTTTCTGATATAGAAAGGATTTCTTGGTAATAAGAAATTTTAAATTTTAAACAAGAACCAGAAAACTTTTTTTCTTACTTATGCCAATGTCGATCTCCATGTAATCTTACAGAAGTCACTTTTGACTCTAAAATTCATTATTTTCGATTTTAAGATAAGGATAACACTTTGTGTCTCTCACACAGATACTGTAAGTTTCAGAAAACATTCGCAATACAAAAATTCACAATAAGCACAGATTGCAAAGAAATACAAGGTATACAAACTACTTTAACAAATAAGTTTTTAACCAAATCAACATTTCCTTACCTAGTTAATTTTAAATTAAGTATGACTGCTACAACTTTAAAGGGCATGTTTAATATTTCCTTCACAAAAAAATATTGGAAGAAGTACAAAACCATCCTTCAAATTCTTTATTCAGTTTGGAAGCATAGATTATAAAAGAAAATATATTCTACACTCCCAAAGAGAATGCCAGAAGAATGAGTAAAGCAGGCATGCCGCTCCGACCTTTTATATCAACAGCGAGAAGAATAAACCTTCTTGCTTTCAACTAGTTTTGAATACAGGAAAGCAGCTGGGGCTTCAAATCTTCTTTCATCACTTCAGGGTGTGACATGATTATTCAGGAAAAAAAATCAAATTGACTTTATAACTTTGGAAAGATACATCTACAAAGAAAAGCAGTGAAATAAAAAAACTGTAAAATACAATTTTCTATTTGTGTAGGCCAAATAATTCGCCCTGGTCTCGGGAATTTCTGTGTCAAGGATGAAGCTTGGTTTCCATGAGAAAAGGGCTCAACTTAGGTAACGCCAGTTAGTAATGGTTTCATTATCCCTTATATTGAGGTTTTATTTTTTTCTTTCATCAGAGAACTAAGAAACTACTTGAAAAGTTGTTTGTGTGTGCATGTGCATATATATATAATAAATAATGTATATTAGTAAAAGAGTCCTCATAGAAAAAATTATGCTTGCATTTGACACAGTTTTGAAAGATTATTCCAACAACTATTAATTTCTTTAAAGACTTTTACATTGATAATTCAAATCACAAATCTGAAAATAATGTGATCTGACCACAACTGTGGTTCTTACAGGGGCCTGCATGGAAAGAATGGGTATCGGAAAACAATCACCCTTATTCTCACTCCCCAGTAGCTTATATTTTGAGTGTGCCAATAATCGTAGTCCATAAACCTGGATGGGAGAAAGTAAGCTCAGTGGGAGAAGGAAGCCCACTTTAAAAACGCCTTCTCCACAAGACTTGTTGATTTGAGTGTGAGGACTTGGATTTTACAGCCATTTGCATCCATGAATAAAATTACAAAAAGGACAATCCCTTCTTCCATTTCCACTGTCATGTCTTTAGATATTGAATGACTTGCTGGAGAAAATTGAAAGTTATAGCCTCAAATAATTTAATACTGCCCTCTAGAGGCATTATAATAACATTAATTTTGCTCCTTCTGGTGCAGTTTTATTAAATTTTATTTCCCTGACTTTAAAAACACAACATCTTTGAAAATCCACAAGAGAGTAATGTATATTTTTAAAATTGTATCTGTTTCTGGTTTTATTTGGAAGTATCACATTGTATTAAAAATTGTATTAAAGCTCAACAGATTAAGACTTCCTCTAAAAATTAATCTTATAAAACTTCTAAACCATTAGCTGAGAGCAGCGTGTACGCAGCGACACCCCAGCTGCTACGGGCTTTTCTGTGAAACTCAAAAGTACAGGGAAGCAAGTGGTCACTATAAACCACTCCCCCACCCCTCACCCCCCAAAATCTTAATTTAAATCAAGAATTTATAAAATGAGAAATGTTTCTTTCCCTCTAAGGAAAAAACAAAGTAGCATACTAAAATCATTCTCTTCGAAGCATGAGAAATAGGAATTTTCTTAAAATATGAGTCAGTGAAGAAGGAAAATAAAAGAATGTTTATAGAACTGAATACTTGGAAGACTTTAATGGATAGATAACTAGATTAAACAAAGTAAATTTGGATTTACCATAACAATAGTCCTAAAATATAGTCAAAGAAAAGAGAATGGCCAAGCATTTGGAATTTCTGTAAGAAAAATATCCAGGAAACATGAATTTGATACTAAGAGGAAATTGTTAGACATTTGGGAATTTTTGGAAACCTTTGTCATAAAATATGTGGTCATTTGAAGACTAAAATACTGCTCAAAGGATTTTTTTTTAAGTTTTCTATATAAGCCTGAAATAAAGCAATTTACCTCATAATTTTTAGTGATAATAAATGGTGTGCAATGTCCATCTTTACTATTGGCACTTGGAAAGCTATTTAAAAATAAAATGTGGCGTCTGTTTCCCCAATAAGGGTGATTTGATTTTCTGCAGTAGTTATATTGAAAATGTTCGTTGTTATCAATACAAACTAATAAATCAATTAAACCTGCTGCATTATACTTCAATTTTAAAGAAAAGAAAGTGTTTAGTGAAACAAATTACTTCAAAATTACCTGTAAAATAAACTACTTCAGCTCAATTTTCATCTTGTTGTTTGTAATCAATGATCCACTCCCATAACCTAGAAGCCTATAATTTTTGTATATTAGTAAATGTTATGCAGATTGAAATACAATTACAAAAATAAGATTCAGGGTTAAATTTTGTCAAATTTGAACAATTTGTGCTAAATACAAGGATATTTGGGGAAATTTTTGCCTTCATTTACAAACGTGCACTTATATAGATGTCACATATCCTGTATCATTTACAATTGAAATTTACATTTAATTTAAATGACTGTTCTTTTTCTTTTCTTTCTTTCTTTCTTTTTTTTTTTCCTGTGAGACAGTCTCTACATTCCTGTTTTCTGTCTCTCCATTCTGGATTGCCTTAACTAACCATTCATCTAACATGAAAAGGGGGAATAATGCTGGAATAAAATTATGAATGAAAATTGTAATTAAGCACAGCTCAACCTATCACTTACCTTAATTGTTTAATTTATTTATTTAGTGATATGAAATAACGTCAATTACAAATAATTTGAAAACAACTTGAGAAGCACAAGAGGGTTTACAAATTTATTCAATTTTATTTACATACAAGTAGGTTAATACTTAAGTTAGAGGTTAACCAAATTTTTTAAAACTGGAATATTTATGCTAATTCTCTAAGAGTATGATTAACTAAGCATACAACTACTAGACAACTTTGTTGATGAAGTCAACTGTGATTGAGAACAGGCATTTACATGTTGTTGCATATAAACTATAGTTTTACTATAAGTAAATAGAAGCATTAGAAGTTTATTAGGCATCCATTATTTTGTCTCTGCAAATACCACTCTGATTCCAAAACCAGGAAAGGACCCAACTTAAAAAGAATATAGGCCAATATCATTAATGAATATAGATGCAAAAATATTCAATAAGATCCTAGCAAACAGACTCTAGAGACACATTAAAAAAATTATATATCATGTTCAAATGGTTTTATCACAGGGATGCAAGGTTGGTTCAATATGCATAAATTCATAAAAGTAATGCACCAGATAAATTAAATTTAAAAAAAGATCATATTATTTTTTCAAATGATGCAGAAAAGGCATTTGACAAAATTCAGCATCCTTATCAGATAAGAATACTTAAGAAAATAGGAATAGGTGGGACATTTCTTAACTGTCTTCTACATTCTTTTCAAAACCCATTCACATTAATTCTTCACTACATATAATATATTTATTTAATTGAATGGATTATATATAATATATATTTCATTTCATATACTATATATTTCATTCAATTAAATAAACAAATTACTTTATATCCTACATTTATATCCATACAAATATCCTACTTCAAAAGGATATTTGATCGGTATGATTTCTGTGGAGGTGAATTTTGAAAAATATTATTTTGTAAATTTGCTAATGAATAGCCACTTGCTATGTTTTGAAGGCTACAAATTATTGAAATCAACTATTGAACTCATTTAAAAGAATTAGAAAATTCTACCACTCTTTCAGATTTAGATAGAGAATTTCTTATAAAAGCAATTGATGTAGCATAGAATTGAAAGGATTAACAATGATATGCACGTATAGTTCTGATAATTTTATATATTTTAGTGAAATGCTGACTCACATTTACAGCACATTTAATTCTTAGAATATGCAAAATGCATCCATACTCATTCATCTTCCCCTAACTCACGGATTTTATGTGAATGTAGGTATAATATAGATAAATCCTGCACATGAGTTTGTTTTAAAGCAGATCTTCATCTCTATATGTTTAAAGTCAAAAGGTCTAAATTGTGACCTAGTAATTTGTAATTTTAAAAAGAACTGAAGGTAATACTGATGCAGAATTCTGAAGGCCCCACTTGCAAAATAGTGCTTTTCCTTCTCTGAGTTACCTGAAGGCATAAATGCTTAAACCAGTATTTCTCAACCTATCGTTCATCTTTTATTTGTGTTTTGTTTTGGTTTGTTTTGTTTTGGTTTGGTTTTGAGACAGAGTCTCACCCTGCCTCCCTGGGTAGAGTGCCATGGTGTCATAGCTCACAGCAACCTCAAACTCCTGTGCTCAACTCACCCTTCTGCCTCAGCCTCCTGAGTAGCTGGAACTTCAAGCGCCCACCACAACACCCAGTTAATTTTTCTATTTTGAGTAGAGACAGGGTCTCACTTTTGCTCATGCTGGTCTACAACTCCTGAGATCAAGCAATCCACCCTCCCAGCCTCCCAGAGTAAGCCACCACATCCAGCCCACTTGACATATATTTGGACACGGTCTTTAATACCAACCAGTATAGAGCCCTTCTATTCTCCAGATGTTGCCAACTGTCAACTTCTTTCTCTTCCAACTAAGATCCTCCACAATTTTTTCCTTTCTTATAAAACAAATTAAGATTTTGTGTAAGAGTTTTTTCCCTATTTGTTTCCATTTCTTGCTCTTCCCTTTTCAGTCATTGTGGTATGTGGCTATTTGTCTTGTTTTTACAGCAACTCTACAGACTACCGTGACTCTCTCATGGAGCACTGAACACAAATCACAAATTCTGGATCTGCCATGTCTCACTGAAAATGATGGCATGTGTCCTGCACTTTCACAGCCCTGGACTTGTTCTGCACCTTTGATATGTATATGCCGATCAAAACTTTGCCCCCAATCTCATTACAAATATGGTTGTGTGATGAGTAAAAATGCGATTTTCCATTTGGCCTTTTTACTTATTTATTTTTTAATTTCAGATTGATATATGGATACAAATAATTGGATGACAGTATTTGCCTTTGTGAAGTAAAGTCCCAGTTATAGTTGAGATCTTCACCCAGGAGGTGTGCCATTTGCCTTTTTTTAAGTCTTAAATTTATAGGGTTAGGAAACTTATCCTCCGAGGGCCACTGATTTCTTCACAATCAAAATTGTATAGTCCAATAGCATTTGACTCATCCTGTCTTAAGACTCTTTTTCACTTGACTTATGCAATTCCTCTCTGTCTTAGTTTTTATTTTCAACACTGAAAGGTTTTTGTTAGTTTTCTTGTCCTCTTCGTTTATCCCAGGTTTCTATTCTTGCTTTGTCTCTATGTAGTTTTTCTCAAACACTTTTTTTCCCCAAATACAGAAGTCCCCTTTCCCAGAGTGAAATATCTATCCCAGATACCCTGCTTGATTTTCAGCCTTATAAAATGTCCACTGACACGCTTCATTTTTCTGCCTCCAGACACTTTACATTAAATATGAAGTAAAATTTCTACGTCCTCCTGAGTCACCTTTCCTCCTGTGTTTCCGGTGTTGGTAAACAGCCCTGCCCACCGTCCATTGTAGGAACAAGCTTGGATTCTTCCTTTTCACTCACCCACTATGTTGAGTAAACATGATGCAGACAGAGAAAGAAAAATCTATTTTAAGGACTTGATTCAGATGCTTGGGGAATCTTTACAGTAGGCAGGCAGGCTGGAAACCCAGGAAACAGCTGCAGTCTTAGTCCAAAGGTGGTTTGCCTGCAGTGCTCCCTCTTCCAGGGAGGTCAATCTTTTCCTATTAAGTCCTTCAATTTATTGAATGAGGCCCACCCACATTATGCCATGGAAGTAACCTCATTATGCAAGCAGAGTAATCTGCTTTACTCAAAGTCCATGGATTTAAATGTTAATCTCATCTAAAAATTGCCTTCACGGAAACATAATGTTTTGACCAAATATCAAAATCTGACACATAAATCGTCCATCAACGTCCCTCAGCACAGAGGTGGTTAGCATTCCTTTGCTATTTTACCTGTTAGTATCTCTCAGCTTTATTGACGGTCTCCATCTCCTCCCCACTTGCTCTAAGTCTAAGCTAGCCTTGATTATTGCAAGTTTCCTAACTTCCTGAATATTTTCATCCTGTCCTTCTACACACCCATTTATTTGCAAATGCTTTACCTTCCATTTAGACTATTTCTCCAAACTTTCTTTGTATGATCAGGAGTTATTTATATTGAAGACTGAGATCAATCACCACCTTCTCAGGTGTCACAGAGATCGCTAATCACTCACTCATTACATTATTGTAGAGCACTCGGTATTCTGTTGTGAGCTCAGTTAATATGTGGAAAAATGTTTAGAACAGGATCAGGCATACAGCAAGTGCTCTGTTACAATTAGCTACTAATATTACTTTTAATTGACAAGTGAAAATTACCTCTACCTACAGTATACAACATTATGTTTGGATATATGTATACATTGTAGATTGACTAAACCAAGCTAAATAACTTATGCATTAAATCACGTACTTATTTTTTGTGGTGAAAACAAAATCTGCTTTGCAATTTTCAAGTATATAACATACTGTTATTAACTAGATCCACCATGCATCCACCATGATAAAAGAAAATGCCTCATGAATTTATTCCTCCTATTTATATCTCCCCAAGCTCCTCACCACCATCCAGCCACTACATTTTACTTGTGATTTCTGTGAGTTCGACTTAAAAATAAAGACACATAGCTATAACCAACAGATTTTGTTGTTTTTATATTTCAGTACATTCTGAAGGTGCAAGTGTTTTTTATTAAATGGGTGAATTATATAATGCTGTATTCAGGGCTTTTAGTGTACCCATCATCAATATAAGGCATTATTCGTTGACTTGGTAGGTAATGGCTTATCTCTTCCCCTCATATCCTCTCCCCTTCTTAGTTTCCAAAGTTCATTACATCACCTTATGACCATATATACCCATTGCTTATTTCCCACTTATAAGTAACAACATACAGTTTGTTTTTCCATTCCTGAGATAATTAGATTAATGGTCTCCAGTTCCATCCAATTTTCTGCAAAACACAATATTTCATTCCATTTTGTGGCTGAATTTTCCATGGTATATACATAGAGTACACACCAAATGTTCTCTACCTATTCATCAGTTGATGAGCACTTAAGATGATTTCATATTGCATTTCATATCACATATTTGCAATTGTGAATTGCACTGTAAGAAACATTTGGGTTTAGGCATCATCTTGATACAATGACCTCTCTTTTTTTTTATTATAAATACCCAGTAATGAGAATGCTGAACTGAATAGTAAGTCTACTTTTAGTTCTTTGAGGAATCTCCATACTGTTTTCCAAAGAGGTTGTATTAATTTACATCCCCACCCTGTACAAGTGTTCTCTTGTTACTGCATTTAGGCTAGTATCTACTATTTTTTGACTTACTAATAATGGCCATGGTGACAGGGGTAAGTTGCTACCTTACTGTGGTTTTCATCTACATTTCCATGATGAATACTGGTATTAAATGTTTTTCATATGTTTCTAGGCCATTTGTCAATCTTCTTTTGAAGAAAATCTGTCCATGTCTTTTGCCCTCTTTTAATGGTATTATTTGTTTTTGCTTTAAAATTCTTAAGCAACAAGAACAAATTTGTTTCAATTATTTATAATTTCTTCAGTTAGCTTTTTGTCAGTGTATAGTCTGCAAAGATTTTCTCCCATTTTGTAGGTCATCCCTTCACCCTGCTGATTATTTCCTTTGCTGTGCAGAAACTTTCTAGTTTAACTAAGTCCCATCAATTTATTCTTGTTGTTGCTATATTTGCTTTGGGGGTCTTAGTCACAAATTCTTTTCCAAGGCCAATATCCAGAAGAGTTTTCATACCATTTCTTCTAGAAAAGTTTATGGTTTCTGTTTTTATATTTTAGCCTTTAATCCATCTTAAATTCATTCTGTATTATGGTGAGAAACAAGGATCCTGAGAGATAAGGTTCATTCTTCTAAATGTGGCTATACATTTGTCCTGGCACCATTTATTGAATAGAGCTTTTCTCCCTACCCTGTTTTTGTCTGCTTTATTGAAAATCCGTTAGTTATAGGCTCGGCGCCTGTGGCTCAACAGTCTAAGGCGCCAGCCACGTACACCTGAGCTGGTGGGTTCGAATCCAGCCCGGACCCACCAAACAACAATGACGGCTGCAACCAAAAAATGGCCGGGCGTTGTGGCAGTTGCCTGTGGTCCCAGGTCCTGGGGAGGTAGAGGCAGGAGACTCGCTTGAGCCCAGGAAATGGAGGTTGCTGTGATCTGTGATGCCACAGCATTCTATCCAGGGTGACGGCTTGAGGCTCTGTCTCAAAAAAAAAAAAAAAAACACCTAAACAAACTAGGACTAGAAAGGAACTTCCTCAACCTGATAAATGGCATCTACAAAAAACCCACAGCACACCTCATATTCAATGATGGAAGACTAAAACCTACAAAAACAAGACAAGGATGTCTGCTCTTGCCAATTCTATTGAACACTAGCCAAGGCAATTAAGCAAGAAAATGAACAAAAGGCACATACTGGAAAGGAAAAAGTAAAAATATCTTTATTTATGGCTAACATAATACATGTATTGTGAACAGAAAATCATTAGGCATCCACTAAAATACCATTAGAATAAGCTAGTTTAGCGCAGTTGCCAGACACAAGATCAATATACAAAAATAAACTGTGCCCACTCCAAAAATGAAATTAAGAAACTAATTCATTTTACAATAGCATCAAAAAGAATAAAATGCTTGGGAATAAATTTAACAAAAGAAGTGTAAATTTATACTCTAAAAGCTAAAAAATGTTGTTCAAAGAAATTAAAGATCTGAATAAATAGAAAGACATCCCATGTTCATGGATCAGAAGACTTAACACTGCTTAGCTGGCAATACTCTCAAAACTGATCTACAAAGACAATACAGTCCCTTTAGAATTCTACTCAGCTGACTTCTTTGCAAAAACTGACAAGCTGATCCTAAAATTCATATGGAAACTCAAAGGACCCAGAATAATCAAAATAATCTTGAAAAAGAACAGGGTTGGAAGATTCACACTTTCTAATTTCAAAACTTACTAAAAAGTTGAAGTAATCAAGACAGTGCGATATTGGCATAAGGAGAGACAGAAGTTAAGTGGACTAGAAATGGGAGTTTAAAATAAGGAAAGCCATACATCTGTAGTCAATTAACTTTCAGCAAGGATGCCAAGATAATAAAATGCCAGTCTTTTCAACAAATGGTGCAGAGACAACTGAATATCCACATGCGAAGAATGAATCTGGATCACTTCCTCACACCATATACCACAAATGGATCAAAGAATACCTCCAAATGGATCAAAGATCTAAATGTACCAGCTAAAACCATACAACTTTTCAAAAAAAACCAAGCAGAAATCTTCACAAAGTTAGTCAATGATTTCTTAGATATAGCTTAAGAAAATTTTAAAAAGATAAAATTAGATTTCATCAAAATTGAAGACTTTTGTGACTATAATGACACCATGAGAAAAAAGACAACTCATTTTATGGAAGAAAATATTTGCAAGTCATATTTCTAACAAGAGACTAGTATTGCAAATACAAAAAGAACTCTCATATCTCAGTAACAAAAACAAGATAAATTAGCCAATTAAAAAATAGGTAAAGGATCTGAATAAACATTTCTCCAAAGATATACAAATGGCCAATAAGCATATGAAAAGATGCTGTCATTAGTTATTAGAAAAACTGCAATTAAAACCACATGAAATATTACTTGACATTCTCTAGAATGGCTATTGACAAAAAGAAAGATGATAAGTGTTGGTTAGGCTACGAAAAAATTGGAGCCCTTATGTGTTTCTGGTGAGAATATAAAATGGTACAGCCACTTAGGAAAACAGTTTGGCAGTTTCTTACAGATTTACCACCTGATCCAGCAATTTTACTTTTGGCATATACCCAAGAGGAATTAAAACATAGGCCCATACAAAAGCATATCTGCAAATGTGCATCCATAAATGTGCCTAGCACCATTATTCACAATAGCCAAGGGTGAAAACAACTCATATATCAATCAACTTAGAACAGATAAACAAAATATGGTACATTCATACAATGGAATACAATTTGTCAACTAAAAAAAAAAAAAGTACTCATGCATGCTACAAAATGGGTGAATCTTCAAAATACTATGTTCAATCAAAAAAGCTGGTCCAAAAGACCACAATTATACCGGGTGGCCGTAAAGTTCATGTGCCACTGCCACCCTATATAATTTGATTATATGGAATTCCACAATAGGAATATATAGAAATAGGAAACAGATTACTGGTTGGCCATGGCTAGAAACTGGGTGGTGGGAACATATAGTTACTGATATAAATAGGTATGAGGTTTCTTTTTAAGGTGAGAACAATGTTCTAAAATTATTAGATTGTGATGATCGTATATTTCTGAAAATACAGTATAAGTTGTTGACTTGTAAACTTAAAACAAGTGGACTTTATGGTATGTAAATTATATCTCGATAAAGGTGCTTCACATAAAAAACATTGTAGGTTCCACCTCTCTCAGGTCACTTGTTCTGGGGGAAATCAGCTGCCATGTCATGAGAACACTCAAGTAGCAGGAGGTCCGCAAGGCAAGGAACTGAAGCAGACTGGCAACAACATGTGAGTAAGCCTTCTTGGAAGGGGAAACACAAGCCCCAAACAAGTCTTCAGGTGACTACAGTCCTGGTCAAAACCTTAACCACAACATCATGAGAGTCCCTGAGTTAGAACCAACAAGCTAAACAACTCCTAAATTCCTGAACCAAAGAAATCGTGTTACTTTAAGCCACTAAAGTTTGCGGATATTTATTGCACCACAACAGATAAACTTCCTCAATCCTTTTCTCAGTGTTGGCTCTCTCTCCAAATGACAGGCATCTAAGGACATGTTTTCCCCAGTAACTCTTCTTCTTCTCAGGGTTTAATTCACCCTCATCCATATGTTTACTGTAGTTGCTGTCAAGTTAGAAGAACATGGTCCCATCCCCTCGCCTTAACTGAACAATCCAAAAAATGGACACTTTATCAAAGCCAGGCTAAGAATGTCCTTTCCTGAGATTTTTATAACTGAAGTTGAGAAGAAGGCAGTGTCTTTCCAGTACCTGAAGATGTAAGACTTAGTGTCCAGCAGCATGATATTTCCCATGTGGAAAAGGTGGGACAGCAAGAGAAGAATAAAGCCAACACACAGAGATAAGCAGAGATTCAAGAGGGAGAGAATACGGACAACAGTAAGTCTCTGGCTCCAGTGATTCCTAATGCAACCTGTCTTTCCAGTGGAAGGAACACATAAATCCCATAACCCCAGCACTTAAAATAGTACTCAGTATATACAAGGTAATAAAATATTTATGGATAAGATAATATGCTTTCAAAAATATCCCTCCCTTTTTTGATGTTGTTCAACAGTTTAGATTTGACTAATGGTTGAACAACAACTGTTGAAAGCTAAAAGTCTCTTTTTACCACCTTTATGCTTTTGTATCCCTATGTTATTGTATTCTGATAATACATCTTAATTACTGGTTTATAAGGTCTCTACTAGAGGGCAGAACATTTTCTTATCATTTTTAGTAACATCAGTACCATGTAGAACATAAAACAGAAAGGACTCAAGAAATGTATGTTTAACTGAATGGCTCAATGCTACACTTTGCATTCTCATTCTTCACTTTTTATAGTCACAAATTCATGTCATCAGTTTATCAACTACCTAACACCTGCAACGTGCTGGTAATACAATGAACTACCAGACTTACTCTGGGATTTGTATCCATTTGATGAATTCATTCAACAAATATCTGAAGGTCTACCACACACCAGGGGCTACAAAGGACTTGGTTTTTTCCCTCAAGGATTTTTACAATCTAACACAGACATGTAATTGCATTATTTACAGTACTGTGTGTTAAATGTCACTGAAGAGCTATGCACAAGCTATAAAAGAGCAGCAGGGATTACAGGGAGTTTACACTCTACATGAGAAGGCAGGACATATATAGAAAAAGGCAATAGCCAGACTAAAAACCAAACGAGTGATTTGTTCTACAAATTACACTAGATTAATTCACACATTAAGATACTTTATGGAAAGGAGGAGAAAGGGGGATTGGTACTCTCCCACCTAATGGGCACAATGTAAGGGTATATGGCACACCTCTTGGGTGCAGGACACAATTACAGTGGGGACTTTACCTAGCAAATGCAAACACTGTAACCTAATCATTTGCACCCTCATGTTAATCTAAAATAAAAAAAGATACTTTTATGAAGTGATCCTTACATGTATAAGCAAACAACACTGCCTGAGTGCCTACTTTGTGCCAGGCAACCTGCTGAACACTTTTCCAACAGTATCTCATTCAGTTTCCAAATTTTGCAGATGAAAGTTAAGTCTCAAAGGGTGAAATGAATTGCCCAAGTTTACTTAGCTAGTAAGTAGTAGAGCTGGGATTTAGAATGCTACCTTTCAACTCCACATCTAGATACGCCATACTATTCAGTTTATACAACTGGAGGGATCTCAATGTCCTTTAGCATGACATCATTAGATGGCATACAATACATTGTTCTGCACAAATGAGCAACCACCAATTGCCAGCTTGACATAACTATATTCTTGTCTACATTTTGAGAAGGGTCCATATCAGATCAAATTACTTTGTAGCCTATTATAGCATCATGTGCTGACAGGAGTGCAGCTGGCTGAAGCTGGGCGACTCTTTCAAGTTATATTTTAACAGTGTTTTTGACCACTATATCCGGTCAGTTGTTCCAGTGTTCAGTAATAAATCAAAAATGATTGTTCATTTCCTTTGACAGTTAACAGTACTAATGAATTCAGTATAATCTCACCATCCATCAGAAAATGTCTAAAATGCAAACTTGGAAGCTGATGATTCACACAGTTAGTAGAGAAGGGGAACCAAAGCAGTACTCACTGTTTTCTACAAAACTAGCCTTGTTTGCAAAACCCAGAAACTGAGCAGTTGGTTGCTGCTCCTTGGTCATTTAGCAAAAAGCTGATTGGTGTACTGGCTGAGGAGTATAAGACTTCAAACAGCTTTTGCTGTTCTGTACAATTCCACATACATAAATCAGTGAATCATTATGTAAGATTAGAAAAAATTCAAAAATTCAAAATCTTCACTCCAGAAAGCATTTGACACTGAGCCTTGCACAAATCAGATATAATACAGAATAAATGTATATTGAGTAAATGACTTAATAGTCCTTTGAAAACATCAGTTGTCTATTAAATTGAGAGAGAAAAACCAAACCAATTGAACCTACACAGATTATGTGAGAAGCTCAAAAATAGGCTGTGCCAGTGAGTAGGGCTCCAGCCCCATATACTGAGGGTGGCGGGTTTTAAACCCAGCCCCAGCCAAACTGCAACAAAAAATTAGCCGGGTGTTGTGGGGGGCGCCTGTGGTCCCAGCTACCAGGGAGGCTGAGGCAAGAGAATCATCTAAGCCCAAGAGCTGGAGGTTACTGTGAGCTGTGACGCCACGACACTCTACCATGGGGGACAAAGTGAGACTCTGTCTCAAAAAAAAAAAAAAGCTCAAAAATATCACAAGATAACTGGCTCAAGATATACAACAGATTCACAATGACAAAAAAAAAAGTTTTAAAATGACTTAAGCAAGCATGAATGTGACATCTCTCTTAAGTCACCATATGAGCACCCAACAGACTGCTAATCAGCAATCCCAGTAGAAATAACAAAAACTCTCAAAGAACTGGTGAACAGAGCTAACTTTATAGTGAATTCAAAACAGAAGGTGTACTAAGCGTACACCTGAAACCTGCCATTTAAGCTTCGTGTCTCCATAATAAAAGACTATTTCAAATGCCCAAGGAGCTTTGTCAAAAATCTTAAAGACAAGCATATTTAAGAATAAAAGAATGATTCGTTAAAATGTATTGTCTGTTCAGAAGAAAAAGTATCTTCTACACAAGACTGAGCTCCAGAAATATAAGCCCAACTTGTACAGATAGGTCCAAACAAGCATTTTCCAAAATGAACGCTGACCTACACACGAATAAAGTAACTTAACAAATATAAAGCCTAGAACAACTCTAGTGATCTCAAACATTAGAACGTAAGCGCTTAAGCCCGCTAGTCTCTTTTACCTAGAGCTTTAAATTTATAAAGCCTCATGCCAAGAGACCTTTGGAAGAAATTCAAGGCCAAGTGTAGTATTTCATGATAATTGCAAATAAAAGTACTCAATTCCTCTTTATCTCACTGGAGACCGGACTCGTTAAAAGCCCGAGGGACAATCCCCCGCCCCATTTATCTCACAAGGCACCACAGCACCTTAGGGGTTGGTTCCACAAAACGCTACCGTCCGGGACCACCTCAAGGGGAGCAGAGCGGAGAAATGAACCACGCTCCACAGCCAAGCGCCGCTCTCCCCGCGGAGAGGAAGGCGCACCTTTCGCCCTGGACAGGATGCAGTGACAGATGTGTCACCTGTGCGGGAAGAGGGGAGGAAAGACACCCCCAGAGACGAGTGCCCCAGGCAGCGGTGGGGCGCTACTGCGAAGGCCCCGACATCCAGTGCCCGCCGCTCCTTCCCGGGCTCGGGAAAACTTTCGGCCACCTCCCCCCACGCGCGCCCACACCTCCCCGGGCCCCTCGGGCTCCCGCCCCGCGCCCGCCACCCACCAGGGTCCCGCGCCCCCAGTCCGACCCGGGCCCCCGCGTGCCCCCAGAGCGCGCCCCCGCGCTGGAGCCCGGCCGGCAGAGGGCGGGGTCCTCACCGGTCCGCAGCTCGTGCTTGACAGTGAGGAGCTGTTCTCCCCCGCCGCCGCCGTCCTCGCTGGTCCCCACGGCGCCGCCACCGCGGCCGCCCTCCTCCTCCATCTTCTCCTTTTTTCTGATCCTGCGGGTCCTTACGAGGGGAAGGCGGAAGACAGCGGACGCCCGTGCCCTCACAGCCCCTGCTGCAGCTCCAGGAGCCGGGGTGCGGCGGCTCCAGAACTCGGACGCAGAGACGAGTCTCTTTCCCGCTCTGGCCGCACGGCTAGCTCCCCGCCTCCTCCCCCTTCGGCGGGCACCGCTAGTACCGCGCAACCAAACCGCCCTCTGTTCCACCACCACCTCCTCCTCTGGCCGCTCCGCCCGCAGCCAGCAAGGTAGAGGAGCCATTTAGAGCCGCCATCGCTTATTGGGCACAGGGCGCGCGGGTTTGTCAACGCCGTCTCCCATTGGGCAATACTCCGTGACGTTTCACGAGCCGCCCCGCCTTGCTCTTGAATTGTTGCTTGGCGGGGAGGCAGGAGAGGGAGGAGCGTGGCCACTCGGATTGGTGAGACCCAAGCTTCTGCCCTGCCCATATTCTTTGCTACGCACGCGCAGTAAGGCCCTTCCTTTCCCTGACCTCCCCAAAACTGTCACACCCCTTATTCCCCAGCTTGGATCTGTTAGTAAACAGTGTCTAGTAGTCAGGAGGCGCTTAGGGTCTGTGATTGGCTACTACTGAAAGAGGCGAGGAGGTACGATTGGAACGATTGGTCCGCCAATCACCGTGGACAGAGGCGGGGCCTGAAGGGAAGCGCTTGTCCCCCACGTGTTTTCAGACAAAACTAAGGGTCCAAGGCAGTGGTTCGTAGGTACGTGATCATCTGAACTATAGCATGCTCCTTAAAAAGATGTTACTTGCTCTAGTGAACCCTAAACAGGTTAAGTGGAGTTTACACAGGTAGTTCTTAAACATTACAAAAATTCACAGTCACAGCTCCCAGATGAGGAATTTTGAAAAGGCGAGACATTTCCATTTTGTACAAGATTCTTCCTAGGCACTGAAAGGATGCAAAGATTAATAAAATAGAATACAAGTCCTTACCCTAATCAGCTTTCAGTAGAATGAGAGAAACAATCTGTGTATATAGACAAACTATAAAGCAGAATTTTAGTATAAGTTATACAAAGCTTTAGGGAATTGCACAGATGGCAATCATTATTCTCAGTGGAAGAGCTGGAAAAGGCTTTTTAGGGCAAGGAAGCATTTGAATTAGAGAACTGAAAGGGTTGGTAAGATAGAAATTCTAGCTGCAGACATTTCACACCGAGATGGTAACCAAGCCTAGGCCTAGAGCAGAGAAGGCAAGGGTGGGTTAAATGATTGCTGAGGTTAGATGGAAGTAAGATGTAAGCGATACAGCTGAAAAGGAAAAATATGATAAAATAATGGAAAACTGTGAATACTGTGCTAAACTATGGATTTTCTTTAGTACACAATGATGAACTGAAGGGAAGAGGGGAAAGATAGCAGGGCGGGAATAGTTTTGCAAAGATAGATCTAAGGGGAGCCTAATTTCTAGTACTGGACATGAGAATAGGAAAGGGAGAGGCCTAAAGATGTGTTCTTGGACATAATTCACATAGAAATGATCTTTTAAACTAAGCATGGATTAGAGCAGGGGTCAACAGATTTTTTTCTAAGGGTCAGTTATTAAATTTTTTAGGCTTTGAGGGCCATATGACCTCTTTCACAGCTCCTCTGCCATTGTAGCTGGAAAACAGTCATAAACTAAATGATACGGCAGTGTTCCAATAGAAAAATTTTTATGGACATTGAAATTTGAATTTCACAAAATTTTCACTTCATAATATATTCTTCTAATTCGTTTTTCAATCATTTCAAAATGTAAAAACCATTCTTACCTCCCGGGCTATTAAAAAACAGGGAGTGAGTGCTAGATTTGGCTGACAGGCCATAGTTTGCAGACTTCTGGATTAGGTTACCATGAAAGAGAAAGTAGAGAAAAGCCTTGGGAGGCTCTTCAGGCTGCTGTCACAGCTCCCTAGGCTTACCTTCCTGGAACATATATCACACTAAACCATGATTGCCTAATTACTTGTCTTTTCTCCTGCACAAATAGTGTGCTATTTGGAGCCAGGCAATGACTATATGCAATTGTTAATTTGTTTACTCAAAAACTTTTACACCAGTTATGTACCAAGTACTATGATAGGTGTTAGAGATGCAGTGTGAGAAAAATAAGGGATGCAGTCCTTGCTCTTATAAAGCCTATAGTCTAGGAACAGAAATAAGTATCACACAAGTATAAACTTTCCATTGCGATCATGCCACAAAGAAAATTACAGAATGCTTCAATAGACTATATTAGGGATACCTAATTTAGGTTGTTGGAGCTGGAATGACTTTGTAAGGAGGTGTTATTTAAGCTTAGTCTTTAAAGACCAGTAGGTTTTTAACCAGGATGTGGCAGAAACTAGCCTAATGTTCACCAGTCTCATTTCCTGTTCCTGGACACAAAGGAAGACTTTTTCCCCCCTTTTTTGCCTCCTTTGCAATTAGTTTAGGCTCATGTGACTGTGAGGGCCAATGGGGTGTGGGCAGACTTGGTGCTTGCCGTTTCTTGCCTGGCCAGAAAACTCCTTGTGTAATCACTCACACACTCTTTTTTTTTTTTTCACAGCAACCACAAAGGCCACATTTTTAATATGGGGTTGCCACAATCTAAAAGGACTCCAAACCCCTGAGTTTCCACTTGAAGAAGAGCCAACTGACCTACATCAGACTGTGATGTGAGCAATAAATCAGTCCTTTTAGACATAAGCTACTTAGATGTTGGGATGGTTGTCTACCAAAGCATATTCTAGCCCTCTGCTGACTATTTCATAGATAAGCTGAGTGGCAGGGAGAAAATTTAGAAAGATATCCTGAGGCAGGCAAAGAGTCTTTTGAATTTGAGAGATTGAGAGAAACCCAATGGAGCCTTAACACAGTAAACAAAGAATGGTGGGTAGAGTGTAGATGGAGACCCAATCATGAAGTACGGGGTTAGGTTTATTAATATTTTTAGAGTTTACCCTGTGTGAAATAGGAAGCAATGGAATTAATTAAACAGGGAATGATATAATTGGGGTAATATTTTCAAAAGGTTACTATGGTTAGTGTTTGGAGACTGGATTGGAGGGGAAAGATAGGGTACGGGTACAAGGAGACCTGTTAGGTCAGGACATGATCACTGTAGTCGAGGCAAAAAATGAGAGGGTGTACAGTAGAGATGAAAAAAATGGTGTGTTTCTAGGTGTATATTTTTGACTTTGTGAAGGCTTGGATTTGGTGGGTAAGGAAAAAGGGGGTGTCTGAAATAACACCAAAGTTTCTAGTATGAGCAAGTTGGTGGATGGAAAAGGATGGTGGTGCTATTTAACAAGGAGGGGGGAAGATTAGAGGAGGAGTTCGTATCAGAGAGAATATGAGGAATTTAATTTTGAGACATCTAATGCCAGTATTGAGTAGCTATGTGAACATAGGAGTCTGGAGCTCTGAAGACAGACCTAGGATAGAGATATGAATTTAGAAATCATTGCCATATAGATGATTTTCCTTTTTTTTTTTTTTTGAGACAGAGCCTCAAGCTGTCACCGTGGATAGAGTGCTGTGGCATCACAGCTCACAGCAACCTCCAATTCCTGGCTCAAGTGAGTCTCCTGCCTCCGCCTCCCAAGTAGCTGGGACTACAGGCTCCTGCCACAACACCTGGCCATGTTTTGGTTGCAGCCGTCATTGTTGTTTGGTGGGCCGGGGCTGGATTTAAACCCGCCAGCTCAGGTGTACGCGTTTGGCGCCTTAGCCCGTTGAGCCACAGGCACCAAGCTGCCATATAGATGATTTTCAAGGCCAGAGGTAATACATAAGATTCCCCAGGAAGAAAATGTGGAGAAAAACAGAAGAGGAGCCCAGGACTGAAGCCTAAAAAACTTCAACATTGAAAAGTTAGAATGGGAAGGTGAAGCCAGAGGTAGAAGAAACCCTACAGAGTTCTCCTTGGAAGCCAAAGGGTAGCCAGAATGAGGATGGTCAGCTGTATCAAATACCCTGAGAGGTCACATAAGAACAGATGTAGAAAGATCCAGCAAATCTGCCAACTTGGATGACATTGATGACAATATCCAAAGTGATTTTGGTAAAACAAATGGGAGGAGAGGAAGTAGAGAGCGTGTGGACATCTTCTTTTCAAGGAGTTTGCCTTTGAAGAAAAATAGAGAAAAGATGTCCTAGCTGTAGGTACAGGGAGTTTTTTAATGTTGGGGGTTTTCAGGAGGGTGTTTGTTGTTTTACTTTTGATTTTCAGACAATTTTTAAATTGCAGAGGAGTTTTAAAATTAGTAAAGCAGTTGTAAGCCCTGTGAGCATTCAGATGTGCCCACATGCAGGAAAAGTTTCTTCCGGAGATTTAAGCACTGCGCTGAGTGATAGCAGAGATGGAAAGGATGGAATAGGGATTTGAAGATACAATTCAGAACAGCCATTGTGGGAAATAGATACAGCAAACCAGCATGGATGATTCCTGCCTTGTGATGGGCTCACGTGGAGTCAGGAAGCCTGAATCAAGAGAGTTAAGTGCCTTTCTCTAGCAATTTAAATTTTCCCCTCTGTGTTGAAGATTAATCGTTGAACAAGAATCTGGCTGAAATGAGTGAACCTGGGGGCCAAACTGGATGAGAAGGCAGTGAAGCCTGGAGTAAACTGTTAGCCTGGGAGAAAAGGATAGAGTGGAAAGAACTTTAGCTAGCATCAGATGAATTTGCAACCTTGGCTACACTTTAGAATCTCCTGGAATACTTAAAAAAAAATAAAAACAAAAACACTCCCATGCTTAAAAATGTGATTTAAACTGGTCTAGGGTGGTTTCTAGACTTTGGGAGTTTTTTAAATCTCCCCATGTGATTATACTTAACCGACAACCAGGTTTGTAAGGCACAGCTGTATGTTTATCTTATAAACATTACAGTAGGAAATGGTAAATAAAAGCAAGTCAGAGCTTGGAAACAATAGCAACTTTGCTGAGGTAATAATGATGATGCTAGAGTGGGTAAGGAGAAATTATAAATCAGTGGCTAAAAACACTGAGTAAATGGGTGGGGGCTTAACTGATTAGCGATGTGAACAGATGGTGTGGAACCGAAGAAGTTTTTGAAGTGGGGTTAGATAGCGAGCATTAGTCTGGATGATGTGGCAGCTGGAAATAAGGGAAACCTCTGTGCTCTCTCCTACCCTGAAAGATGGACAAGTAGAGTCCGTGGGGGTCCATAAGAGGCCTGGGAAGGGGAAGTTGTTCAGCAAAAAGTCACATCTTGGGCCAGGCATCGTGGCTCATGCCTGTAATCCTAGCACTCTGGGAGCCCAAAGCAGGTAAATTCACCTGAGCTGAGGAGTTCGAGACCAACCTGAGCTAGACTGAGACGATGTCTCTAAAAGTAGCCAGGCGTTGTGGCAGGCGCCTGTAGTTCCAGCTACTTGAGAGGCTGAGGCAAGAGAATTTCTTGAGCCCAAGAGTTTGAGGTTACTGTGAGCTGTGACACCACGATACTTCACTCGGCGGTGACAGAGTGAGACTTTATCTCTGAGCCCAAGAGTTTGAGGTTACTGTGAGCTGTGACACCACAATACTTCACTCAGGGGTGACAGAGTGAGACTTTATCTCAAAAAAAAAAAGAAAGAAAGAAAGAAAAGTCAGCTCTTTGCTGAGGCTGGGAAGAGTAGTAGAGAAAAAAGCTTGAAAATATGTTTCTTCCCTTTGGAGATAGAACTGCAGTCTGGCTAGACTGTACCTATACCAGCATGGGGGACCTTGCTCACCCTCTTATGTTGTGGGCCTGTGTCTTGAGCACCATTCTGGGTGGGGCCTCACTGATCCGCAGCTGCACTCCTCTTCTCTGGGGGCAGAAGCTAAAGCAAAGGCAGAGAGGGCCTCGCTTAGTGTGAGCCACTTGGACGTGATTCAACTCATTCTTCAGGCAGTGTGAGCAGGAAGCTCCTCACCTTCGGATTTATAGGAAGTGGGAAACAGCAGAGGCCACTTCCCCTCAAACAGCACTATTAAAATACTCTGATGTATACTCAGATAAGAAATAACATTCTTCAAAAAGTCAGAAACTCCATTATCAATATCTTGATATTGTTTTGGCCCTGTCAGCACCTCTCCACGTGAGGCAGGTCTGGGACGAGATGTAGGGCTCAGAGATCAACCCAACTGGGGGTGTGAGCCTAACACTGAAAACTCCCTTCTGCTGTTGAAGACACCACCGTTCTGAAGTAAAGGCTGGGAAGGCGTACACACACAAACGCACACACACACCTCAAGTTCACAAACATGGAGGAAATTTTGTGGGAGGGACAGCAGCAAGGAAGCAGTTTTCTCACTCTACCTTCTGGTACCCCAGATAGTATGAACAAAGCTTAGAAACAGATGTGGGGCAGGAGGCTGATTCAGAAGAGTCAAGTTTGAGATCTGGCTCCATCCACCTCTGGGTGAACCTGCGCCAACCAGCACACAGCTGGAAGACTTCAGAGGGATGCATATCACATGTATCCAGTTAAAGGTAGTCAAGATATTTTGGCTACCTCCCCCCTACCCCCCAAATATTCCGGAAACAACACAAAAACAAAACAAAGCAAAACACAGAAAAGTCTCCATTTTTTAATGAAACAAGGAAATGCTTGGAACTTCAGACCACAAATCATGAAATATGCCTGCCTTGAGCAGGACAGGTATTTCCTCAGATGTTAGTGCCACAGTCCTAACTGTGATCCTTGATCCTTGATCTTTAGATTAAGGTGGTATTTTCCAAAGGGAAAAATAGACTTATATTACTGGGGAAAGATGTGATAAGTTTAGGTAGTTCACA
>CAUYRH010172771.1:0-19808 GCA_963574655.1 Perodicticus potto | reverse complement strand
TCCATCTTTGGGAAGAGAAGAAGGTTGAGAATGCTTTCCCAGTTGGTATTTATGGGAGGGTGTCTTTACCTGAAAGCATTCTGGGGGAAGGGCATGAGTGGAGAGTTGTCCTCAGTAGAAGGATCTTAGAGGAAAAAGATGCACATACTTTTTTTTTGGAGTTAATACAACTGTGTCTCATAGTGACTGCGCGATTCCTGCCTCCACAGTGTGCATCTTCCGCACTTTCTCAGCTCTGCTGTTTGTGGACAGTTGCTGGTAGATGAAGCGGGGGAGAGGGGGTCAAAGCATTTCTAGGCTTTTATTTGGGCACAGTTTAGGAACTGAGCCCAATAATGTTGACTGTGTATATTTATAAATCTCTTATGTTATTTGTATCAAGAAAATACGAAGACGATCCCTTTGTAAACAATGGAACCAACTTAGAAAACAGCACATTTCAGTATGTGAAAATGATTGACTTTCCACAATAGCCTTTCTGTATGTTTGTCACTATTGTGAAGTCATAGTGACTATAATAACAGCATTGTCTCCCTGCCCTAAGTCATTTAAGTGATGTTACGTTTCCTGTGATTGGAAGACATAACCTTGCTCCCTTTGAAACTTGGCTTTCCTGTGGAGCCCTTTATGCTCCCTGAGTGCAGGGACTTTTTGGTCTCATCACAGTCTTTTCTCCTGGGCTTAGAACAGCAGCTGTCATATGGAAGGTGCTCAGTAACTATTTGCTGTGTGACTAGAACTTGGGAATCCTCTCTTTCCACTGGTGAAGATCCCACTTGCCCTAAGGGGTAGGATTGCCCCAGCCTGGCCTTTGCACAGCCTGCCATGAGTTCTTTGAATTTAACTGCTTATACCACACTCTTTGGCATTTAGTCTTTTACGGCTTTATATTGTCAAGTAAGTGTTTCATGTGTTTTGTTTGCCCACTCATAATGTAAGCTCCTCGAGGCCAGGGGTTAACCGTATAGTACTATTCTTGAGGACAGCCTTGATATCTAGTGCAGTAAAAAATATGTATACACATTTTAAGAAAGAAAAATATTAAAATCATAATATTCAACATGTACCAGTAACAAAAGATGAATACATTTCACGTTCTTATAATCACAGAAGTCAAATGTGACTTAAGTGTTACAAATTTAATACAGTTTTTTTTTTTTTCTTAAAATGTGTGTTGGGCTTGGGCGGCGCCTGTGGCTCAAAGGAGTAGGGCACTGGCTCCATATGCCGGAGGTGGCGGATTCAAACCCAACCCTGGCCAAAAGCTGCAAAAAAAAAAAAGAAAAAGAAAAGAAAATGTGTGTACATTTTTTTGGAGCCCTTCTGTATAGACAGAGTAGGTTTATATTTACCCGTTGAGTGAATGTTTTACATACCATGGGGAAACAGCAAAGATATTGAGAATAGTAGATAATATGTTAGTTGGGCAAACCTTGTGTGTACTTGTGAAACAATGTGAGAGTTTAGAGCAGCAGTTCTCACCTGTGGGTGTCGTGACCCACAGGAACTGTATTAAAGGGCCATGGCATTAGTAAGGTTGAGAACCACTGGTTTAGAGCTAAAGGAAATAATAATAATAAGAGGGAATGTTTATGTGCTGCATAAAATGTGAATCTCACAAGAATCCTTCAAAATAGGTGCAGTTATCTCATTTTTCCAATGAGGAAATGAAGGCACAGCAAAGTAGTTAAGACTCGCCCAAGATGATGCCTTGAGTAATAAGCAGCCAGGGTGGCTTCGAGTCAGTATGGTTTCTCGGGGGAATTTACTTTATACTTAGAGGGGAGATCTAGATGTTTGCACTACTTCTACAGCTGTCAAAGTTGCTCTTTTTAAAATTTCCAAGTAGCATATAAGGTCATGATGACCATAAGCTGTAGAAACAGGGCTGGATATTCCAGATAGAAGAGGCGGATAATGAAATGGTTGAGGGCTGCCGTGTATTGAAATGAATAAGGATGAGGGGTGGGAGGATAGGACACTGAATTTTGAATCAAACCTGAATGACAATTAAAATTCTTTATAGGTGTTGAATTCTAGAACCATTCACCAGGGCATAGGACAGTGACTGTTTACGTTACTAATTTAGTGTCAAAAAACTTATACCCAGTAAACTAATACAGAGTGACACTCAGTATATTAATGCATCTTTGTTTAAACACTTCCTAGATTTGTAAGGCTAGTAATAGTTATTTACCATAATGTGGGTGTTACTGAAGGTTTCCTGTACACCTCTGTCCTTGAGCTTTCTCCTTTTGTGGAATCTTTGTTTGTTTTTGAGACAAAGTCTCACTATGTCACCCTTGGTAGAGTGCTGTGGTGTCACAGCTCACAGCAACCTCAAACTCTTGGGCTCAAGCAATTCTCTTGCCTCAGCCTCCCAAGCAGCTGGGACTACAGGGACCCACCACAACATCCCTTTTTTAGAGATGGGATCTTGCTCTTGCTCATGCTCAGGCAGGTCTCGAACCCATGAGCTCAGGTAATCCGCCCACCTGGGATTACAGGTGTGAGCTACCTCGCCCGCCCGGCCTCCTTTTTTTTTTTTTGGAATCTTGACCCACTTTTCCAGTGTGGTTTGAGAAATAGAGAACTTCATTGGTGTCAGAAGGCCTCTTCATACCACATAATATTTTTTGATAGGACAAATTGTAAAATGTTGTGGTTGGTTTGGTGATAAGCCTGAAATAAATTGAGTTTGGAGCTGGGTAGATGTGGGCCTAGAAACAGATTCCAGCAGGATGAAGAACAATGGTGTTCTCTGAAAGCTCAATTCTGTATCCCTTTTGTTGAGAGCTGGCAATATTATTTTGGGGACATCAGGCATGAACCGAGTTGCTGAATCTGCATGACTCCACAGATAGGGGAGTTGTACATCACCGCACCCACTGTCCAGGAATTGGGAGGAGGTGCCCTGGACTGAAGCATGGGCCACACATCTGGTTGGCAGCCCGGGAAGACGCGCACTGTGCAGGTACAGTGTTCTGTGTCGCCCATCCGGGTCCCCTGGAAGGACGGCATTTCAGTCTATATTGAAGTCTTTATGCAGTTGGCACATTAGCCCCAATCTTCTAAGGCTCTTCCTGAATGGGAGGTTCTTCAGAAAAGAGAAAATGATACACCGGTTCATTTACGTTAAGCCTGTCATGCTAGGATAATTTAATGAAATCTCCACTACCCCTATTTTATGCATTTTAGGGTTGGGGAGCTGAATTCTGAACATTATCTAGTGCTTTAACCAAGAATGTGCAGTAGGACGGGGTGTATCCCAAAAGAACCCCAAGTCTTCACTTAACCTCCGAGAGGCAGGCTCTGTGGAGCAGGGTCTGGATGTCTCTATAAAAACCAGGACCTGGTGCCCTTTTCCCCGTAGGAAGACCCAGCCTCGTGTTTTATAGGTAAGAAAGCCAGGACAAACAGAAGTGACTTGCCTAGAGTTGGTTCTGTGGTACCAAGATTTTATCACCAGATGATAATATAGTTTCAGAATTTTATGGCTGGAAGTTTTCCAGGTCATTGATTCAGTAACTCATTTTACAGGTGAACATAAACCATGCTTGTTCATACCATTTCTAAGTAAGATGTGAAACTGTTTTCTCAAAGTCTGTCTTATATCCTGCCATCAGTGAAGACTGAAAAGTCAATCACCGGGTTTCCTGTGCAGTTTTGTTTAGACAGAGTCTAAATGTGTCACCCTGGGTAGAGTGCCGTGGCGACACTGCTCACGACAACCTCAAACTCATGGGCTGATTCTCTTGCCTCAGCCTCCCGGTAGCTGGGACTACAGGCACCTGCCACAACACCTAGTTATTTTTAGAGATGGGGTCTCGCTCTGGGTCAGGCTGGTCTCCAAACTGAGCTCAGGTGATCCACCTGCCTCCGACTCCCAGAGTGCTGGGATTACAGGCATGAGCCACTGTGCCCAGCCCATCTACACAGTTTTAACTCATTCTTTATTAATGTCAGGAACTGTCAGTTATTTATAATATTTTTATTAGATATCCTGTGATGCCCTTTTTAATTATTTTAAAAAATATTATATACTTAAATCTGAACATTAATGCAGGCAGTCCCCCAGTTACATCTGACTGACATATGACTAACTTGGAGGCAATTAAAGGTAATACATAAATGTACTTCTTCCAAATTATATAGAAATTCAACTTAAGAACAAACATGCAGAACCTATCTTGTTCATAACCTGGAGAATTACAGTAATTTCTTATCTGAATTAGTTATTTTTCAATCTTAGCTAAAATATAATATTGTGTGAAAATTTGCACTGCATTATTAGCGTTTTTGAAAAATCTGGTTGATTTTCAACTTTTCTTTTTTTAAGGCATCTTACCTTGGAAACAGCACGCTTGGCTTCCATGCCGTCTTTGAATATGAGATAGTCCTAGTTTCAGCCTGTTCTCAATAGAGACCAACGGGCCAGGCTTGTTCCTTCAAGAAGTCTCGGTAAAGCCTGTGGAGTGGACCTCCTCCAGAAGTAAATAAGGATGTGTCAGCTGTACGTGAGGAGACTGCACGGCCAAGTGACTCATGAAGATTTTCAAGGAAGAATGGAAAAAAAAAAAAAGAAGAAAAAGGCACATCCCAGAAGCAAGTCCGGTGCCACCTAGGATTTTTGAGCAGCTGAAAGGAGATAGTTCTGAAAACGTGAATGACAAGACTCTGGGACATTTCTGTCGCCGTTTCTTAGGTTATCTTTGTTACCCCATCCACTTTTGTGCGTGATATTTGAGTTTCCAGTACTGCAGTGGCTGGCAGCCTCCTTCTGATCAGAGTTTTGTCCTATGTGGGTAGAAGCACGTTGGTGTCAGAAGCGACTCTCCCCACTGCGTGACTGCTGACGGTGTGCTGTGCCGGGGAGCAGCTGTGCCTGGTGCCCATCGTGACCTCAGTCTCACCTTCCACTGTCCAGCCCTGCCTGCATGTGCCTCCTTTCTTTGAACAACTTTACACACTGAAGACCTGATTACCATATTTTTTGAGTTTAAAAGTAAGAATTATATCTTCATAAAGAGACCTTTTGTAGAGTTGCTGTCGTACCCTAGTTAATTTTCCAGGATCAGAAACAGGAATTCCCGTTCTTTCCTGGTTGCTCTTCTCTTCTGTCTGTAGGTCCTTGTTAGGTGTTTGGTTGTTGCTCATTTTCTGTACGGAAGTGAAGGTGATCTCTCGGTTCTGTTTTCGAATAATGTGGATAGTAGACATTTATCGGAAATTTAACAAATCTTTTAAGCATCAAGTTAAGAGATTAACTTGCATCAAACTTCTCTCTAGTAATATGGACGTAGTGTCACCTTCTTACTTTTTGGGGGGAGGCAGTCAGCAACATGGGCAGTTAGCCAGGAGAGGCGTTAGGAGATTCACAGATGCGGCAGCTGGGCAGAGGTCGCGATGTGCAGGTGCACGTAGTGAGCAGTGAGTTTGATGACAGGGGACAGCACTTGCCGTAAGTAAATCTTACCTGTTCTCAACTCTGGTCTGACCAGCTTGACCTTCTCAATAATTTTCTATAAATTGTAAGTTTTTGCTCTTAGGGATCAAGTTTTGCCCAATAGGGAAAAATATAAACAAAACAACTCATTTTTAATTTAGTTTAATGAAGCAAAACCCTATAAAGAATGGGGTTTTTCCATATGTCCTTCCCTTATAGGGCCGTTTTATGGCATTCCTGTTATTTCCATTCTATCCTGTATCACTTGGTCCCACTTTTACATCTTTTTCTTCTTTGTCCAGAATTTCTTGTTTGGTTTCTTGTGTGTGGCCTCCTCCCTGCCTTTTCAGTGACTCAGCCTCCCCCTCCCACGTTCTCCCATCTCTGCCCTCTCTAGACGTGGCGCCTCCTTCCTGCTGTGGTCTGTCCTGACTCAGCCCCTGGCCTTCCCACTGCGCCTCCCATCCACTCCCATCCACTCTGGCCCCGTCCGGGGTGGTCTTTGTGGCTCACCGGCCTATCCCATGTTTCCTCCACTCAGGTACCTTCTCGCCGAGTCTCTGTGGTTCTCCTGCACCTCTTGGTCTTGATGCACTTGCTCCGGAGTCTTACCAGGCTTAGGTACCAGGAGAGGGATCTGTTGTGTTGTATCGAGCGCAGTCCCTTGCTGTGTTTCCTGGGCAGCCGGATGAATCAATTGTTATTAACTTTTCTTAGAACTTTGAGCTTCCTGTGTCTTCTGCTTCTAAGAATTAGGTTGGTTTTCTGGAAGACTAATACTCCTTTAAAGAAAGTTAGGATTAGTGTGTGATCCTGCCATTTTAACTCTTTATTAGGAGTTTGTGGCTATTGCTGTGTCATCTTGAAAGATTAAAGAAATTCCAAAGTAGGTTTGGGGCAGAGGTGAGAGGAGGCGAGCAGAGAAAGGTAAGTGCTGGAGAAGGTCTGAGTCATTTTCTAGGAGTGGAAGGAAAACAGAGGCCACAAGCTGGAACATTTACTAGGTAGAAGGTCCCCTGAAAAAACAAAAAGTATCAGTATTCTGTTACCAGTTTTAGTATTGGTCATTTATATTTTTACATTCCCCTTTAAGTTCCAAGATCTTTAATGCTTAATAAAACAGAGACTTAATCCTGTAAATACTCACTTCATTTTGAGAGACTCGATGTCTCCCTAAGTATTAACTTGTGTCGTTTTGTAATTACAGTGTTGTCAAAATGCCGTTAATAACTGGCCTCATTAGTTTCTTAGGTGGGAAAGGATATAAACTGTGTGTTCTTGCCCATGGACTCCAGTTTTAATGAGAAGATAGCTTTTGCTAAGACTTTATATTCGTTTTTAAAAAAAGAAATTGAGATATAGTCTCAGTTTGTTGCCCCAGGTAGAGTGCTCACAGCAACCTCAAACTCTTGGGCTCAAGGGCTCCTCTTGCCTCAGCCTCCCAAGTGGCTGGGACTACGGGGACCTGCCTCAATTCCCGGCTGGTTTTGTTGGAGACAGGGGGTCTTACTCTAGCTCAGGTGATCCACCCTCCTCGGCCTCCCAGAGTGCTAGGATTACGGGCTATATTATTCTGTTGATTCACACTGTGTGGTGTTTACCCTTTATTCTTGTATATTCAGTATATTTACTTTTTTACAATGCATATGACCTGCTAGAGGGACACTGATGTGAGTACAGTCCTTAGACTTCAAGAGGAAGCCCTGTCTGCCACACATTGTGCTGTCTGAGATGCTAAGACAGCCCTACAAAGAGGGGCTGATCACGCTAAGTGCTCTCTTGCTGCCAGGCTTTCCTCACTGGTTGGGTGGTTGAATTCCTGAGAGCTGGAAGACCAGCCCGTAGTCCAGTTGCAGCCCCACACCGTTCACCAGCCGTGAGCAGCTGTACTCGTGGGGCCTCACGGCTCCTAACAAGGCATTTATGCAGACGTGCTAAGTCTCTGGTCTGTCTTCTGGAACCACAGAGCGGAGTGGGTATGGTCCATTCTTTGTGGAAACTCATGATTAATTGAGTAGGAAGTATTAATAAGTGAGTGATTGCAATATCACGTGGCCATGGTAAAATACACATACGCAGGAATAGACCAATAGGGAGAGTCAGAAAGTGTAGGCAAAACCGAGAATCTCCAGGTATATATGTAAGTATTTGGTGTGAGTATAAATTCCAGGTCTGAGTTAATAATCTCTGGTCTGTCCTTATTGCCTATGTGAATTGGGCAAGTTGCTTTGCCTCAGTTTCTTCATCTGTAAAATGGTGGTAATATCTAGTATTGCTGTGTGGATGGAGTGAGAGGAATCTGCATGAGGTATCAGTGTGGGCCATTGTTTAGTCATTATTTAGAATTCGGAGAACTCCACAACTGGTGGAGAACGTGGTGGAGGAAAAAAGAAAATTCCCTTCGGGGAGTAAGATTCCATTATGGAGATAATGGGATTGCTCCAAGTCCTGGGAATTCCCGTTTTCAATTTGTTTTTATGGTTTTTAAGAAAACCAACCACTTTTTTTTATTGTAGTCAGTCCCCTTTCTTTTTATTAATAAAGTATTTTATTTTGGCTTGATCTGTTTACCAGATGTCTTTCCCAGTGAGTTTTCTCTCTTCCGTGAATCAAAACCATTTGTAAAGAACTTAAAATTTGCAACAATTGAACATATTTGACAGAAATGTGCCACAGACTTGTAAAGTCTGTTGAGCAGGGAGAATGTTGTCACTGGGCTAGGTCTTCCCAATGACTGCTTTCAGGAAAGCTGGAGTAATACAGAAGTTTCAGAGTATGTTATGAAACCAACTAGGCTTTATACGGTTGTCGTCTCAAGGTTGGGTTATACATGCCAACCTGAGGCTATTTCTTGGATTATATTAGTTTTGCAGGCTTGAGAAAAATCCAACTTTTTTTGCCATTTTAAAAGATGATGTTTGAATTAACTTCCCTTAAGAGAACCAGCCTGAACAATATGCATTTCTGATATAGAAGAAATTAGCACAGTTATTTGATTTTTCTTTTTTTTTTTTTTGTGGTGGATTATCTCCCTAAATTATGAAGTCTTTAAAATACGGGTCTGTGGCCTGGCTCTAAAAAGGTTTTGCTTGAAAAATTTTATTCTTCTGACCTGGGTTGTTTGGCTATATGAAAATTCATTAATTTGTTGCACAATTAGCCTTGTCTGTTATGCTGTGATTTTGTGTGTGATAAGGATTGTGTGGAGATAGAACTGCCAGCCCAGGATTTTGATAAAGATCAAAGTATGTATTTTATCTAAAGCCTTTTCTCAAGAAGTTATTTATAATCAAGAGGCTTATGAGTTGAGTGTGTGTTTTGCAGCTGGTGTTACTTTGTATTGACTTTGTATTCATAGGTAGGAAAGCTGTGTTCCCATAGAAAGGGAAAAGTGCATTAATATTCCAAAGCTTAGTTTAAGCTGGTTATGATTAGAAAAGTGGCTTTTGTTTGTGTTCTCTGGAAGACCCCCAGTGGTGCTGTGGGCGTGTTCACAGTGGCTGCCCAGTCGCCATCACAAGTGTCTCCTTAGCAGAAGCGTTTGGGAAATGGCTGTAGAAGTTTCAGAGTGAGCTGGGGTGCTGGGGGTACCTTTCACTCCTGCCGGCTATGCTCTTTGAGAAACTAAGATTTTTCTGATAACATTTTTTTCTTGAATTTTTATTTTAATATTGTTAACAATAATAATTCCTGTTTTGGAGCTTTGATAGGGCACAGCATATATCTAACTCTTGACATAGCTCTAACTCTTTGCTATTATATATTTCCTAATAAAATGTGATGGTATGAAAAATATTTTATATCATATATTCACATGTATTATATAACGTATAAATATTGATAAGTAAGTAAATAAGGAATATTGGGGGTATTCCCCAGATCAGTAAGTTTGTTGTATTACATTAAAAGAAAATGGGGAAATTGGGGGAGCCATGGAGCTGCCTGGGGTCAGGCAGATAGTAAGGGATAAAGTCAGGATTTTAGGGTAAGTCTAATTAAATTCCACTCTTTTTTTTTGTAGAGACAGTCTCACTTTTTCACCCTTGGTAGAGTGCTGTGGCATGACACAGCTCACAGCAACCTCCAATTCCTAGGCTTTAGGCAATTCTCTTGCCTCTGCCTCCCGAGTAGCTGGGACTACAGGCGCCCGCCACAACACCTGGCTGTTATTTTTGTTGTTGTTGCAGTTTGGCCAGGGCCGGTTTTGAACCCACCACCCTCAGTATATGGGGCCAGTGCCTTACTGACTGAGCCAAAGGCGCTGCCCTTAAATTCCACTCTTTCAACCACTTTTCTGTGCTACCTTTTAAAATAGTTCCCATTGAACAAGTAAAATTTGGCTATTTTATAAATGGATATTATTTGGAGCTAAGGAATAATTTATCAGTCCTCTGCTGTACACCATTATTTTCCAAAATAAGATTACTTTGTTCCTGATTATAGAATAAGGCTCATTGTTAAGGGAAATTAATGGTTAAGGGAAATACAAAATCAGGTAATGCAGAGAGGTGTAAAGAAGAGAGTAGGGAAATCACTGGTAATGCTACTGCGCGGAGGTGGGTGTTGTGACGAGCATTCTTGCTGACTTTCTGGTGTGTAAACACACATGTATTATACAAACACAGCTAGGTTCATGACGTGAATGTTGTTTATTACATCTTGGTCATCATTCCACATCATTATATGTTTTATGTCTTCATTTAAAATGCTTTACCTTTTTCTAAAATATAAACTCTTTCAGGAAAGTTTTAGATTTGCAGAAAAGGTGCAGGGATGTTACAGTGTAGAGAGCGCCTGTGTACTCCACATCTAGTTCCCTGTTGCTAACATTTGACGTTAGTGTCCTATATCTGCTGAAATGAATGAACCACGTGGG
This sequence comes from Perodicticus potto, assembly GCA_963574655.1. Classification (NCBI taxonomy): domain Eukaryota; kingdom Metazoa; phylum Chordata; class Mammalia; order Primates; family Lorisidae; genus Perodicticus; species Perodicticus potto. Next base: position 9,486 of record CAUYRH010172771.1, on the reverse strand, counting down.
TACATTATTATCAACCAAAGTCCACGTTTCATTCAGCTCTCCCTAGTTTCCGGCTCCTGTTTGCTCCCAGGATTCCGCCCAGGACACCATATACTACATTGACTCACATCTCCTGAGGCTCCTCCTGCTTGTGGCAGTTTTTTTAACTTTCCTATTTTTATCACCTTGACAGTTTTGGGGTATACTAGTCAGATGTTTTGTAGAATGTTCCTCAGTTGGGATTTGTTGGCTGTTTTTTCTCCTGATTAAAGTGGGGCTGGGAGTTTTGGGGGAGACCACAGAGCAGAGATGCCGTTTTCCTCAGTGTTTCAGAGGTATGGAGATGAGCATGACCCAGACGACCGACGTACTTCACTGTGTAGATGTTGACCTTGACCGCCGGCTGGGCTGGTGCTGGTCAGGGTCCTCCACTTTGCATACTGTCCTCTTGGGAAGGAAAGCAGCCCGCACTGAGGCGGGGAGTCAGATTCCATCTCCTTGAGGGCAGAATTCTGGACAGATTTATCTGTCCTCCGTGTATTTGTTCAGTCATTTATATCAGTACGGACTAATGGGTATTCATTCTTGGTGGATGTTTATTACTTGATTTATTGCTCAGCTGTACTAGCTTTGGCCACTGGGGACTTTCAGCTGGTCTCTATGCCACACTCCTACCATTGTGGGTCTGTATCTTCTTCTTCTTTTTTTTTTTTTATTAAATCATGGTTGTGTACATAAATGCCATCATGGGGTACAATGTGCTGGTTTTATGTACAGTTTGAAATATTTTCAAGTATTTTCATCGAACTAGTTGACATAGCTTTCATGGCATTTTCTTAGTTATTGTGTGTGTATCTTCATTTTTTAAATAGCTGGCATCCATGGTAAGAATGCACCATCATGTATTTAATGATGGCACTTTAGGTATGATATCTTCTCACCATAGTTGCCTCCCTTCATTTTTCTTTGTTCCTGTAATCAGGACTGATGGTGGCACCGATGGTCTTAGGGAGCTGCTTAGAAGTCACATTGTCTTGAGACACCTATGCCATCTCCATATAGACTTAGTCACAGTAGATTGTTAATAAAACGAATTTCAACTCAGTTCAGAAAAAACGAAAGAGCATTCTCCATGTAAAAACTCTAGACCTGAAAGTGACCTGAGAAATCGTGTTCTAACCCTGCATTTTAGAAACAGGAGACTGTGTATTTATTAGAATTATGCAGTAGAGCATGGGCATTGAAAAATCTGGATTTCTGCCTAAGTCTCAGAGCTTTTTGTTGCATGGGTGTATTGTATTTCCATGCAAGGATATATATAATTTTTTATGCTGGAAAATTTCAGCATATATCAGACGAGATCGGGCGCGTTCAGGGTGGTATGGCCGTAGAAAAATTTCAGCATATATCAAAGAAGATAAAATAGTATAATTTATTCCCTGTCCCTATCAGCCACAGCTTTATCAACTTGTGACCAATCTTGTTTAAAATTCCTACCCACTCTCTCCACCACTATATTATCTTGAAGGCATATCCTGGGTATTAATTCATGTCATCTATAAATATTTTAATATATTTAAAAGGAAAAATTTTTTTCAAACCACAATACCATTTTCACATCTTAAAAACATTTCTATTCAAGGATATTTAGTTTTAAACACTTTGAAAATTTGTCTTCACCATGGATTAGAAAATACTTTTACTGAAAATATGGTTCCTTGATATAATCCCCTGGGATTAGAGAGAGGTTGTATCCACCAGACAAAATGACCTAGGTTATGGCTTTTATGAAAATGTATTCTCTTGAGTGTCTTGTCGGAAGAAATAAATTAATCTCTTTCAAGTTCTTCAGAGGCAGAGATTCATAGTGTGTGGCATTGGTTCCTAACTGTGTATTTGCTCTTTCTACCTCAATTAACACTTTTGTCTGTGCCCGTGAGGAAGAAATCCCAAGGACAAGACCACGAGAACCTTTTCAGATTTAACCTGGGATGGGGTTAGTGCTGCAGCTGTTCTTAGATCATCCGAGGAGAGAGTTTCTGAATGTCAAGTAATATTCCTGCATATTATTTCCTGAATTGGGACTTACGAAGCTAAGCAAACCAACATGTTGATATCATCACTGAATTTGCTTTAAGAAGACGATGTGAGAGCAAAGAACACCTTTGACGTCAGAGGTGTTCTCCGTGAAGAATGGACAGCAGCTCATTAATGGAATGCTTGACCGTCTGTGACTTACGAGGGTGATTGATTTCCCCATTCTTTAGAATATTGTCTTTCCCTGAGGTTCACTTGATCTTTAAAATCAAGATGCTATTTCTTCCTAGAAAACAACCGCTGCTCAGAAGCTTTAACTGGAACAAGCTTCCTTTTAAATCCCCACCACTCACTTGGACTTTCCCCAAGAATTGCCTGTTTCTCAACACACTCTTAGAATACGCAATGATCTAAATGGGAGACAGGCCGATAAGGGAGATGAAACCGATCCTAACTGCATGATTTTATTTAAAACTGTCTTAGGGCAAATAAATCCTCATCTTGCCAGCCAGGACTATTCATTAATGAGACTCGTGTCTCATTCTAACGCAGGGTTGGACTTGGTGCTGGCCCCTGACAGCCCTGCCGACCCCTCTCTCCTCCTCCTTCCAAGGATGGGCTTTGTTAGGGTCATTCAGCCTGATGTTCCTCCCGTGTTGAGTGGCCTCTTTGCATCACGTCTGAGTTCTAGCTCACTTTTATCTACTTAATTCTATTCAGTGAGCACCTTTTGAAGAGGAGAAATCAATCTTAATTTTCATGTTGTTTCTGAGTAAAAATTGAAAGATTAATAAAAAGCACAGCTTCGAATGCGTCTGTAGTCAAGCGTATTCTGTTATTCTGGCCTGGAAGGCGCAGTACTCAGGGAAGTGTGCTGTGAACCTGGGTGTGTTTAGGATCTAGGTCCACGGCATTTCAGCTCCTTTGCATATTTTAAGGAACTTTTTAAACCCTTTTTACGACAATGCTTTTGTCCCAAAATCCTCTTTGTGTTGAAATCATCTTACTTTTCTGAACTTTGACACTTTTGCCACTTGCTCCCCCCCATTCCCCCCCAAGTCTGTCCTTGACCGACTTTGTCTTCTTTGTCCTTCAGTTTCCTCATCTGGAAAGTAGGATGTTACCCAGCAGCAACCTCACTGGATTGTTGAGTTCAGTGAGATGAGCTGTAGCCTAGACGCACAGTAAGTGCTCTAGCTCACACCGGCCGCCTTTTCCCTCTAGCCGTCTGTATGTCTTTCCCCCTATGTGCCTTTCCCCTTTCCCATCACTGAGGTAAAGATGAATTAGGTTTATGTATATCAAGTAGGTGATTCCTTCACATTTTCCCCAAACTTAAAAGACATTTTTTCTTTTAAAATGATCCCGGATTCACAGAAAGTTGGCAAAAGTAGTACAGAAAGGTCTCGTGCACCATTCTCACTCTGCCCCAAGGTAACTGTAGTACAGGATCAAAGCCAGAAGACTGCTGCCGGGGCAATCCCAGAGCTTACTCAGACTTGGCTGGTTCCACGTGACTCAGTCGTGTGGTCTGGTGCGGTTTGATAGCATGTGCATGTCCAGGTGCCACCACAGTCAAGACAGAGAGCCAGGCCTTCCCCGGGCTGGTCTTCATAGCCACCCCTGCTCTTCATCTCTTGCAGTATTTTTCATTTTTTGAGAATATTGTACGAATGGGATCATGCAGTGTGTGACCTTTTGAGACTGGCTCTTTCTCCCCAGCACAGTGCCTTTGAGATCCCTTCGAGTCGTGTGAATCAGTGGTCTGTGTCTTTGATTCCTGGCTAGTATTTCATGGTATGGCTGCCCCAGTTTAACCATTTGTCCATTGAAGGACATTTGAGTGGTTTCCAGTTTTTGATATTACAAATAAAGTTGGCTGTGAACATTTGTGTACAGATTTTTGTGTGGAATCACACAAAAAGTTTTCACTTTTCTGAAATCAATGCTTACAAGTATGACCGTTAGATAAAAAATAAAAAAAGGAATTTAGGCTTGGTGGCTGTAGCACAGTGGTCATGGCGCCAGCCACATGCACCAAGGCTGGTGGGTTCAAGCTGGCCTGGGCCAGCTAAACAACAGTAACCACTGCCACAAGAAAATAGCCAGGCGTCGTGGCGGCCGCCTGTAGTCCCAGCTACTCGGGAGGCTGAGGCAAGAGAATCGCCTAAGCCCAAGAGCTAGAGGTTGCTGTGAGCTGTGTGATGCCACTGCACTCTACCGAGGGTGACAAAGTGAGACTCTGTCTCTAGAAAAAAAAAAATCTTTCTGTATAATGTGCAGCTTGACTCCAAAGTATAGAATCCTGTTTTACATGTACGATAATATAACATGCGTTCTCAATGAATACTATTTTATGTTGTTGGTAAATCCCCTTTCACATTTTTCTTGTGGAGACTATTACTATTCTCAGATACTAAATTTGCATGAGGGAAATATTTCAAGTAATGGTTTTCTTTTTATCAATTCTTTTCAGCTTGGCTGAAGTTTCAAGAATCACCTTGGAAGCATTTTTATAATGAGTAACAAGGCCTGGCACCACTTTGTGGGACTCGGAGTGAGCTGGCTCGGCCGTAGGTACTTGTTTTAAAAGCTATCTAGGGGATAGTGTTCTTTTTTTTTTTTTTTTTTTTTTAGAGACAGAATCTCACTTTATCGCCCTTGGGAGAGTGCTGGGGCGACACACAGCTCACAGCAACCTCCATCTTCTGGGCTTAGGCGATTCTCTTGCCTCAGCCTCCCGAATAGCTGGAACTACAGACGCTTGCCACAATGCCTGGCTAATTTTCTGTTTTTGCAGTTCGGCCGAGGCTGGGTTTGAACCCACCACCTTCGGTATATGGGGCCGACGCCCTACTCTATGAGCCACAGGCACCGCCTAGGGGATAGTTCTTTTTTTTTGGTATCCCTGGGTGGTATGAAGAATTTTTAAGTAATTATAAAGATTATCACAAAGAATCAAGTTCATTAATTGACTAAGGTCCAATTGGTAGAGCTGTGTTGGTACTTTTATTTAACAACACAGTTGGGGTCCTAAGATGTTTTACAAAATCATTGTCTTCCAGGCTAATTAAAAATAGTAAATTATGATGAGCCTGCAAATATTCCTTTGACAAGTGAGGGGCTCCTAACTGTGATAGCCATAAGTTTAAGTATCTTTAAATCATGTATCAAAGGTCCACATAAGGGCAGTATAAATTATGGATAATGGACAAGTGTTGGCTGGTTAATAGGTTTTGGCTTTCCCCAATGTAGCTGGCTAGGCTTAAAATAACTGATAATGTAAGTGCCCTTTAGGAGAAGGGAAGGGTGAAATGTGAAAAACAGTGCGGTGCTTGACTCGCGTGGAGCATTGGGATCACTGTCCTGGATGGCTTTAGACAAGTGACCACAGCCAGGCCATGCCAGTGAGAACCTCAGAAGTGGCACTCAGACCTTGGTACTTTTTAAAAATGCCTCTAAGGGGTGGCGCCTGTGGCTCAATGCTGGAGTTGGTGGGTTCCAACCCAGCCCCGGCCGAAAACTGCAAAAAAAAAAAAAAAAAAAGTAAATAAATAAAATAAAAAATAAAAATACCTCTAAGGTGATTCTTTGGGTCAGCCAAGACTGAGAAGCACTGAATTAGCAGGAAGAGCTTCTGTGCTCATGTCTTTTCACCCTATAGTCTGATAGTTTTGTGCTGCGTGCAGCTCCCCTTACGGGCTGGACTCTGGACTGATTCACCTGGCTCTGACTGATGGCTCTGTCGAGATGAATATTGTTCTGAGAGGAGAAAACCACATGTGAATGGGGGGGCCCATTTAAACTGTGAAACACAGCGGGGTGTGCCTAGGAAATGGAATCAGATACCCAACACACCCAAAACAGAAAGTCAGAAAGGAAACTGGGCGTGGCTTAGGCCATGCTCTGGGTGAGAAACTTCTGGAGAGGAGCATTCATGAAAGCCGCGTGGAGGCCAGAGCGAGGGATCTGAGTGCGGATAGAGCCTGTCGTCAGCAGCATACAGTTTTTCTTTTCTTTTTCTAACATAATTTTTAAGGATGGAGAAAAAACAAGAATTAATCCCCCACTCACATTCTCCCATACCTTTTTCTGTACTTATAAAAGTAGATACAATGGCGTAAGGCTTGTGAATTTTTTGTGTTTTAAATAGGATCATAAGCTACGTGTTACTCTGAAGGCTGTTTTCCTCCCTCATATATCACGGCAGTTCCTCCAAGTCAGTAGATGTAGAGTTAACTCTTGTTCTGAAAATATTAATTAAGTTTAAAGGCCAGTAAGAATAAAATATGACTAGCCATTTGATATGGCATTATGTAACATATTTATTCAGGCATTCCCCTGTGAATGGACAATTCAGGATGTTTCTTTTTAAAAATTTTGTAGCTACAAATGATGGCGTGGTATGTTCTTGTACATATGACATTAGGTACTTAGGCTTTGGTTTCTAAAGTATTCTCATACTCTATACTTTGATTTTGGTCAGATTTCTCAGTTTCTAGGTATCTTTTCTACTGTGAATTAATGAGTTAATCTCAATTGATGTGTGGTTAACTAACTCCTAAGTTGGCTGTTAGGAAAATCAACCATTTAAAAAATGTTCAGATCGGGCTGGGCGCGGTGGTTCACGCCTGTAATCCCAGCACTCTGGAAGGCCAAGGCAGGTGGATCACCCGAGCTCAGCAGTTTGAGACCAGCCTGTGAAAAAGCGAGATCCCGGCTTTCCTAAAAATAGACAAACTAGCCGGGCGTTGTGGTGGGCGCCTATATTCCCAGCTACTGGGGAAGCTGAGGCAATGATCACTTGAGCCCAAGAGTTTGAGGTTGCTGTGAGCACTCTACCCAGGGAGACAGAGTGAGACTCTATCAAAAAGAAAAAAAAGTTTCACTCCCAATGAATCCTACAAATAGGACCACAGCGTTTTCCGTAGGTCCCAGGAACTCTGGGATAGGGCCCTGTAGCAGGAGGACCGTCTGACGCTAATTGCAAAATCACGTACAAATGTACATTTTATGGCTTTCATCAGGTTTTCAGTAGAGCTATTGCCTCAGAAAGGGTTAAAATTTGATAACGTGTGCATCAAAGACGATTCCTAAATCCAGAGAACTTGAGAAGTACTCCGAGTTACCATCAGCACATTTGTAATCAGTGCCCTCTTTCGGTAAAGACCTGGATTGAAATAAATGTATCTAATTTCCAGATGACGTGAAACTAGGAGAGATGACAGATACTATAGATAGCAGATTCTAGATTAAAAATAATCTGAATAGGTTGTAATAATGTTCTAAAATCAGCATGATGAGATATACTAAGGGAAAGTCATCTGCAGTTGAGAAATGCTTGGGGGTGGTAGACAATCTCAAATGCAAGAGATGAAAAATAGCTCGGGGTTATTTGGTCACAGGCTTCTGTGAGCCGTGGCTGGGAGGTCGCTGCTGAGAATGGGCCCCAATTCAGGTAACCTCAGGGCATGCTTACACTATGTCATGGCAGGTTAAATCACCATGGTCGAACTGTGCCTACGTCTCTGAACCACTGTTCAGGTGGGACATTGCCAAAAGAGGGAGATGAGAATAGCCATGGATGGAGAAGTGGGGTCACTGAGGAACTACAGCCCACAGAGTTCGGGGTTGATCTACAGGACAGGGCATGACCCACACATCTCTGTGTATATCTGGCTCGCAGAGGTGCTTGGTTAACATGTCAGTGAATGAAGGAACAGATCACAAGGCAGGGGGTTTGTCTCGGCCTAACACGGGGCCCTGTGGTGTGCGAGCTCTCCAGCTACGTGACGGGCTGCTGGGGAAAGAAAGGACTTCCCGATGGGTGACTGGGTGGGGACTGTGGACCGAAGTTGTACAGCAGGACTTCAAGGACTCTGAGTTGAAATTTTCCATTTCTTCCCCTAGGTACCTTCATTCCAAACCCAGAGGAAATACTAGGATAATATTGTAGTGCCCCTGATGTCCGTGTCTGTTTTCTCACTTGGAAGGAAAGACAGTGCTATAGCGCAGCCCCTACCCCAGACAGAGCCCCGTAACCACCCTGTCACCGGAGCCACTCCCACTGTTTGTCTGATTTCACAGATGATGTCTTGTACTTTCTTGAACACAGCAACAATAAATTTTTGGTATCCCCTGGTCCCTGAACCTACTCTAGCTGTCGCTCCTGTCACATCCTGTCACTAACCCCACTCCAGCTGGACCCTCCTGTCGCCTCTTCGTCAGAGCTAGCACAGAAAGAGCTTAGTCCCACAACTGTCTGACATTGAATTCCTGCCCCAACACTTCTCTCCATGTGACCTTGGCCATGCTAATTAGCATCTCCGCATCTCAGCTTCTTCACCGTGAGCTTGCTGGGATAGCACTGTGTCCTACAGAAATGGGAGAAATCAGTGAGATCAGTGCGAGGTAAGTGCTCAGTGTGGCACCTGACACTTCGGGCACAGCACACGGTTGTCATTTATAACTCAAGTGGAAGTCACCCTTAACTCCTCGTCTGAAGCCAGTGCTACGATTCTTCCTCCAGAGTCTCCTGCCTCTTACTCTCTCTGCTTCACACCAGGCTTTCCTACTCACGTCCCCTGGAAGTACATGTGCGTTTTCTGACAGATGCTCCTTTTCCCCAGGGACGGTGCCCGTAGCTTTTGGCATTCACACAAGCCGGTAACCCATAAGAGCTTACTAAGGACGGGCACAGACTCTTCCCTCTCGCCTGTGCCTGTAAACTGGCCCTCGTCTCACTGTCACCGCATAACTTTGTAACTTTGTAAAAACCGTTTTTGCGTCGCCATCCTGCTCATGCAGGTGTTTTCTCCCCTGTTGCCTACAGCAGTGGATCTCACCTGACCACAGAGTGGAGTTACTACAATGGAAGGTTTTTAAAAACCGAAGGCCAGGCCCCATCGCAGACCAATTATTACACTGAGAAAAATAGCAGGCATCAGTAGTTTCACAGCTTTCCAGGAGACTTTAATGAACGTCTGGAGGCGAGAGCCTCGGGGCTACGGGATCACCAATCGGCTTTCTCCGTCTCGCCCGCCCCTCGCCGTTGACATCCTGTCACTTGCATGCTGCACACACTGTTGAACGTGGTCAGGTTTTCTGTCTTACGTACGTTTGTAAGAAGGAGAGATGAAAATCTAGGAAGTTTATCATCGGGGACTAGGAAAGCTAAGACCGGGTTTTAAAAACACCCCCAAACATTGAATGTAATTGAAAATAACAGCATAAAGTCATGACCTGTCTCCCGAGACTCCGGTGATTTCTGTGAGAGAGGCGGAGAGTCAGCCACTGTGATGACCGTGGCTGTTTATTTTGCCCAGCAGATTATCCCAGTTTAGTTACTAATGTACCGATACCCTTATAGGGCCAGTTTTGTAGACATTCATGCTTCTAATTTTGATCTCACCCTGGCCTCTATGTTTTAGCTGCTGTCAAATCCTTCTCTGGGCTATTTTTGATACTTTT
>CAUYRH010172770.1:0-17961 GCA_963574655.1 Perodicticus potto | reverse complement strand
CTGTTGTCAGCTCCCTCTGCAGGAGGATGCTCCCTGGGTCTTGGCTCCCCAGTGCCAAGAATGAACCTCGTGCTTACCTGATGGGGTGATCACAAACGCAAAGTGATCACTGTCAACATAATTTCTTAAAGAACAAAGGCAAACAAAGTATAAGGAAAACATGTCTCAATAGTGAGACTGGTCCCTCTCAAGTGTGGAGAAGAGACTCCAAGTCTGAGCACATGCCTTCTTTTAAAAGGTAACTAAGCTACTTGGTTTGTTCCACCTCTCCTTTTCCCCCTGGTAGGATTGGGTGTGGCTTCTTGCCTTTGGGGTAACTGCCAGGTTGGGGTTACATAGCAAACTTCTTAATACCCATGTATCATCCCCCAACCTTCCCCAAGAACTCCATGAGTTTGAAATTTGCCAGTTTAATTATATGACTGGGCCCAGATCAGTATATGGTCACTAGGGCTCCTCACTATCTGTTTCCACCAGGGACCTTCCCACAGGCAGTAACTTGGTTCCTACTCCCTGACCTTAGCTCCTTCCCTTAGTCTCCCATCCTATCAAGAAGAGAAACTGGGGGCAGGGAGGTCTCCCTTTTCCAGGCCAAGCCATTCTTGGGCTGCCTGTTAGGGAGAGAATGTAGGGTCGAGGTGGCATGTCTCCCTCTGCCAGGTAGGAGGAGAGGAGCCAGGGGCTGAGGCTGTACAGCTCCCTGCTGAGGCTCTGCAGCCCCCGAAGTCAGGATAGGCTGTGACTAGCTGTGGTGGTGGTAGCATGGCACTGCTGGCTCCTGCACACGGACACGCTGATGAGGGAGATGCCTTTACTGGCTGGCCCAAGAGGGTGTGGGCCTCTTCTGTGTGAGCCTTGCCCTACTCAGCTGCAGGACAAGACCCAATATTCCTCCTTGAGAGACAAGGAGCCTGAAAATCTTTGAAGATTAGGGGTGATGGATTAGATCCATCTTCTGTCTCTGCTTCAAGCCAAATGGGCACAGCATTCCTCAAAATCCATGGTCCCCACAGAGAAGCTATAGGCAGAAGGTGTGCACAGCAAGGTCCAGGGGCTCAAGTGGCATCAGAAGGACAGGTTCCATGTGCTCTTGTCTAGGGATGGGAGGAAATCCTCAAGGACCATTTGGTGTCTAGAAGGAACAAACTTAACGAGAAGGTCAGCAAGACGTGGGGCAGACATTAAACAGTGCCCCCTGCAAAACAGATGAGGGCTATCCTACAATCACTGAGGAAGGGCAGTCCACATCAACTGTCTAGACCTCCATGTGGTAGGACCCACCCATTCAAAAGCAAAGAAGAATTGATTGTCTGGGTGTCAGGGAATTGAAAAGAAAGCATCCTTTAAATCTAAAAAGGAAAGTAAGCTGATCCCAGTGGGATCTGAGTAATAATTGTGTATGGATTTAGGACTGTGTGTAGGGGAATGAGTGCACTGATTCTCAATTCCTGAACAAGCCTCCATTTTCCATTTGGTTTCGTTACTGCCAGGATAGGAGTATTACAAGTGGATGAACATTCCACCATTATCTCACTTCGAATATTTGCTATATAATTCGGGAATTCCCTGTCTCTGTTCTGGAGACACTGGATACTGTCCCTTATGGGAAATACCTGTCTTGGTTTGAGAGTCACCTTTACTGGTGGTACCTTCACAGCCTTCCCTGGTTTCAGGTCTGCCCAGTCCACAGGGTCCATCCTCTCTAGGCCTGTAGGTAATTGTTGTTCCCCATTAAAATTCTCTCCAGGGTTTCCCATCCACATGGGATTGTAACTGCACATGTGCTAGTAATTGCAATTGGGGGCCTAAATTGACTAAAATTCTCTTCCTAACAATGAAAGTGGAACCTCTGGAATAAGTAGAAATTGGTGGGTCCCTAGTATTCCTTCCTGACTTCCTAATACAGTGGGGGCATCCATCAATGTCCACAAGTGTAGAGGACGGGGACAACAGAAGTCTGCCAGAGGTTTATATAAGGGAAAAAGTGCTTCCTGTGTCAATTAGAGAATGTATTTGATTACTGACCACATCCAGAATGATCCCGGGCAATTCACATGTGATCTGGATGATCTGAGTGGACTCCATTGTCAAACTTGGGCCTGTTCAGGCTTAGTCATTCATGACTGTGGCCACCAGGGTTTGGGCTCCTCCTAAGCCCTGTCATGTTCTAGGGACACTCCCATGCACAATGGCCTGGTTGTCTACATTTGGGACAGGGTGACGTGGGTTTCATGGCTTTTCCCACCTCACCTTTGGCCCTTGTAAAACTGGTTTGAAACAATCTCTTAAAGTGTCTGGATGTCCCACACCAGTAACAGGTCTTGGCACCACCCAGCCTCTCTGAGTAGCTGGGGAGGCTACTGCAGCAGTAGCCAGTCTCAAGAACTTGACCTTATGCTGTGGTACCTCCATAGTCTGCTTGTTGTATACAGTGGAGGCCATCTTTCCAAGGCCAACCTTTGCAGTTTCCCACAGATATCAGAGTAAGAGCTGGTAATTAACTTTGTAGTTGTTGCTATTTCTGCCTCGGCTGAGCTGGGTTCCAGGCTCATATACTTTTTGACTCCTTCAGCATTTCTATCTCCAAATATTGCTGGACTTTCCTCCTTTCCCTGAACCACCTCTGCTAATTTGTAAAAGTTAACTACTGTTACCTGAGTAGCTTCATGCCCCCACAAGACACACTAGCACAGGGCTGGGGAGGTGGGGTCCTCTTTGACCCAGTTAGTAATTCCCCCCTGGGTCCCTCTGCGGAAGTGCTTGATTTCTAGGTGTGAGTTGTTAATTTAGGAAATGGACCATCGACCTGACCAGCAGCCCAAATCTTCTTTTGCTCATCTAGCAAACAGCAATGTGAGAGTAAGACTCACATGTCCCTCTAGCTTAAATCAAAAACAATAGCCGGGTGTTCATATTCCTCTGTGAATCCCCACCATCACCAGAGAAGCTCCCCAACTTTTCCTTACACCTCTTCTGTTCCCTATTGAGAATGGTAGGTGAAGCTTCACAGGCTGGTCCTGTGGGTCCTGACAGTTTCTATAAAGGACATACAGAGGGCAAGTTAGAATCTAGAAAATGGGGATAAAAAGTTGAGGTTGGATCATCCACTGGTTGGGCCTGAGGCTCCTCTGGGGCCAAAGCAATAGCCACAGTCTCCCTATTTTCACCCAATCCCTGCCCCAAAGTCTGAGGCCTGCCGAAATTCAAAGAGCCATTCGGAGATTTTTTGTTCTCCTAAGCAGACACTTTCCCCCACAAGTTTTGCAATATTGGAGGTTATTCCTCAGGTATGCAACAGCCTGAATATAGGGAACCTCTGAGCACTTTCCTGCACTTCCCAAGCAGAGATCTAATTGCAGGATGGTGGTTCATGTTAAGGCTTTTTTGGGGGGCCAGGATTCTCTATCTGGCAGCTGGTATTTGGGCCAGGCTGGAATGTAGCCTTTCTATGAAGGCTGTTGAGTCCCAGGTCCTTCCATTTTATTTAACAGCCATTTCAAGGGAGAACTGGTGGGGAAGGAGGCTTCCTGTGCCAAGGCCTCTATGAAGCGAAAAGAAAGGGCAGGCTTCCTACAGGACTTGGTGTCCCCACAACCTACACACCAGAGTCAATGGGAGGCAGCTTTGTTAGACTCTACCCCGATTTCCCTCTTCTTTGAGGCTGGGTGGCTTTATTAGGTCCAACCCATGCTTCCCTGGCTGCTCACCAGACCAGATGTCCCTAGTCCCAGTGTACTGTCTGTGACTGTGTGGAGTCACCATCCAGCTCTCCACAACTGTGATCAACATAGGGTGGTTTCTACACTTGGATCCAAATTGTCCCTCTCTTGGGAGGGATTCTGATGACAGGAAGGCTCCAAATCATACTAGATAAGAAGGGACATTAAGGAAAGGAATGTCTGTCCTAGGCCAGAAATTGTGGCAACCTTTTACTTAGGACATCAGGTCTCTTCTACCTGGACCTTAGCATTGTGTCACCTCTGTAACTTTTTAATTGTGAGGTTCTTTTCTGGGTCAGACCTCAAATTTGTACTTATAAAAACTAGGGAAAGTTATAGAGAAGGAGATCTCCATATGCACCCTCCAGCCTTACTACACTGCTGTCAGAAGTGGCCATTCCCATTAACTTCTGAGTTACAGGTTTAGCAAACTTTCTATTTTTCCACACAAATGTCGTTTGCAATTTACTTTCACAAACCCTACCACAACTTATACAGACCATCACATGCAATATGTCTGGACTTTCTACCTTTGTCCCAAACTTTCCTTTTTAATCAAAAAGACATCTTATATCCTTAATTATCTTTACATCTGTCTTTCCTACTGTTTCCTTTCCCACAGAAACCCATTCCTTTCTGTTTAATCCTTTCTTTGTGAAAACACGTTTCCCTATTCATACCCTTTTTCTACATGTTCTTATTTAACCTTTTTTCCACATGTATATATTGAATCAACATTAAAACCAACTCTGACTTAAATAAATTTATATATATTTTCTCATTAAGTACATTTTTCATTTTTCTCAACACATTCTATTCCTTGGTACATCCCAAATACAGAAACACATCCATCTAGTAATTCAGACTTTCCATCTCTAGTAATTTTAAATGTCAGTGAAAAACATACAACACAGGAATCCAGAACTGTCCTTTTCAAACATCTATTGTTTGCTGTTAATTTATATTTCTGCATTATATTATTCTCTTACCTATGGAAACCAGACGTTCACATTAGTACGACCTTCAGAATTAAACACATGCGCATTTGTACCAATAACTTAGAAGACCTGGCTGTTCTCACCCAACCAACAATACCAGAAATTAGTCCTACTTAACAAGAATTCCACAAACTCAAACCAAAGTTTCCCCCAAATTTGAGTCATGAGCCAGAAAAGAAAATAAGATATTTCTTTTTAGGTTTATTAATTTAGCTATGTTAGTTCCTGAGTCCCCTGTGATATCTCCTACATCACTCCCATCTCTAACAGGCTTTTTGTCAGCCCCTAAGCCTGGCAGAGAACTTAGTAAGAACAATGTTTTGAACCTCCTCCCCCTCCAAAAGGTCATTCATGGCCAAACACAGCATAGTGAAGCTGAAAAACAAAAACAGAAAGGCTTGCAGAGGAAGATTAAAGCGCAGCAATTCAAATGTTGCAATATACACAGCACAGCTTTGTAGATAGGGGTAGGGCAACCAGTAAGCACCAGAAAAAGAAACAGCATAAAACTTAACCAGAGAAATCCTAGAATACACAGGGGTTTGTAATTTACCTTCCACTCTGAGGGAAGTGGGGAAGAGAGAAACAGAGGTTCTGAACGTTTAAGGATCACAGGGAAACAGGACACCCTGAAAACAGCACTGCTAAGCAGCCTCCTGCTAACACACGAAGCAGCCACACACACACAAACACACACACCTCTAGTCTCCAGCGTTTGCAAAAAGCAGGCTTGAAAAAAACACATAAGTTAGTCTCCAACAAAGACACATCCTGTCATCACCTTTTCTTACCTGAGCTAGAAGGGGTCTCAGAGAGCAACAAGAAATCCCGAGTTTTGGCACCAAAATGTTAGGTTCCTGTGGAGGAGGATGTTTTCTGGTTCTTGGCTACCAGTGTCAAGAGTGAGCACTCCTGCCTAGTCGACGATGGAGTGACCACAGATACAGAGTGGTCACTGTCTACATACATTTATTGTAGAACAAAAGCCCACACAGTATAAGGAGAATAATCTCAAGAGTGAGATGAGTCCCCCACAAAGTGGTGAGGAAACCCCAAGTCTGAGCACACGTTGTTTTTTTTTTTTTTTGCTAACTCACCTACCTGGTTTATCCCGCCTTTTCCAGGGCAGGATGGGCAGTCACCTCTTGCCTTTGGGGGTAATGACAGGTTGAAGTTACATAACAAACCTCTTTCCAGCGTACTTCTTCCCTGGGAACCCATAGGGGCCCAAATTTGCAAGTTTAATGGCAGGATAATGGGCCCAGGTTGCCCAGGTCAGGGCAAGGCCAGTAGGGGCTCCTCACTATCTGTTCCGTCTGGGGAACAGCCCCCAGCCAGTACTTTGGTTCCTAGTCCCCGCCCCTAGCCACTCCCCTCACTCTTCCGTCCTATCAGAAAGAGAATCCGGGTCCATGGAGGTTTGTCTCTTGGCCCAGCTGCTCTGGCTCTACCTGTCAAGGAGAGAAGCTGGCCAGGTAGGAGAGAAGTGGTGGGCTGAGAGTATACATCTCCTCCCTCAGGCACTGCAGCAGATCCTCACCCCAGGGGCTCCTCTGGGGCTGAGCTGGGCAGGGTGAGGGGGGACGGGCCCTGACTGGCTGTAGTGCCTGCGGCCCTCTTGGAGCTGTTGGCATTGCCACAGCCCCTAGAGGGAGCTCCTCCTCTCATTGGCTATGGCTCCGGGGCCACATCACACCGGCACACAGACTAGGGAGGCGCCTTCATGGGTGCCTGCTTCCTGGTGGTGTGGGCCGAGCCCAACACTCTTACCTTACGCTAACCCAGATATAAAGCGTTTTTCAAATGTTGAATAGCAAAAATTTGTTTAAATACTTTATTTAATCAGATTCAGTTTGGCAAGAAGGCGCCACGGGTGATGCTGTGATTGGAGCAAATCTGTTGCCTTCCATCAGGAGCATGTACTGTGGGGCCAGCCCTCTAGCGACCCTAAGGTGAGCCAGTCTGAGCCTCAACCGCGGAGAGGAGGTTTTAGTGGGCGTCTGGAGCTGAGAACTCTGCTTACGACAAACTGACAAACTCCGTCAGCTTTTAGGTGAGTTGGAAGGTTGGCGAGAGTCCCATTTCACTGCAGGATGTTCACGCTCCCCCCCTGTCTCTGGGACCCCTTCTGAGTGTGTCACATTCTTTCCCTACTCTAGAGAGTGTCAGGGCATTGCCCTGTGACATCTGGTGACCGGTGGAGAGGAGCTTTAGACGTCCACCGGGTTCATCTTACTGCGGTATCATTTTTCAGGCCATGGGAGGAGTTGGGAGAGCCTGCGGGCTGACCAGAGCACTGCTTTCAGACACTCTCACAAGGTCAGGTCTATGGTGGCTGTGGGTCCCACTGGCCCCATCAGAAGCCTGGAGAAGCGAGTTCATGGGGCCATCAGCCAAGTATCTGTCCACAAAGGGGCTCTGGTTTCTGATAGAGAGTGAAGGGCTGAGAGGCTTTGGGCAAGTTACACCCAGAATGGGCTCTGCCTTCAGCTTCCACACGGGGTTCTGCTGGTCTCTGAGGGCCCTGATGTGCCACCTGCACTCATCCCCAGGCTCCGTGGGATGGCTCATTTATTGCCTGAGGCACAGATCATGCCCTGCTATGGTCAGGGGTGGGCTAGTGTGCACTGAGCAGCAGAATCTCCAGAGAAGCAGCCCTGAACTGCAGCACCCGCTGATCCCTGGGGTGTGGATTCTCCGTCCGTGGTGCTTTCAGAGTTGGCCCCCTCAGCTGGGGAGCGTGTGGCTTGACTGAGCCAGGGACAGATCCTCACCCCTGAGGCTCCTCTGGGGCTGGGCTGGGCAGGAGGCAGGACAATAGGCTTCACCTTCATTCCCTCACTCGCCTCTGCCCTTGGGTTTTCCCAGGACAAGTCCAGCACCTGTTAGGAGACAAGTGATGTCGTCAGGCCTTCTCTGGGGCCTCCACCTAAGGTCCTTTTGCCTTATAGGGTCACTCTGGGCTCTTCCCATAAGGCCCTAATCTCAGGCTTGGCAGGTGGACCCCTCCTGTATGCAGGTTGGTGGGAATAACATGTCCACCACTGGATGGTAGACCTCTTTGGATCTTAGAACCCTACCAGTCCAGCCCTTCCTTTGGCTGGTCCAGTTGCCAGGGATAGAGGTGGGAATGTATAGCCCCTCTCTCCTCCCAGTGCACTTATTCTGACCTCTGGCTCAGATGCAGCTTCTCCAGGGTCTAGGTGGACCCAGCTCTTTTGTTTTAACAGTTGAGCCCCTCTGAGCACTGAGTGGTTTGGGGTCTCTGCCTTCTTTCCCACCCTGCCTTTACGAGACACCCTCACTGAGTCGGGGGTACTGTGTGGGTCTTTGTCCAGTTACTTCAGCTCTTTCACTTGTGAGTTTTAATGGGGTGCTAAGGGGATATCCCAGTTTCCAGGACATTGCCCTAGAGACAGTGTGGTGACCCACTTGTACCACCTGTGTTCTAAGCCTTTAATCCTCACAGCCACCTAACTGACCTGATGTCATCATCAAGCCTGATTTGTGTTGGGTATTCTGAGCCCCAGCAGTGAAGTATAGTAGCTAAGGTCACATAGCGGGAAGGAGTAGAGCTTGCATTTGAATCCTGGCACATGAGGCTGTGCACAGGTTGCTGTGCTCTCCTGGCCAGGCCTGGTGTGAGTTTTCTGAGCACAGTGCTTACAGTGTGCCTCACACATTGCCCAGGCCCCGTGTAGCTGTGACACCATTCTGCCCTGCATACCAGGAGTGGGAGTCCTAAAGACGTGGGTTGTATCCACATGGAGGCACAGAGATCTGAATCTTCCCTCAGGCTGAGTGGAGGAAGCCAGAGGAGGTTCTATTCTCAAATGTGCTCTTTCCCTGTGCCTAAAGTGCCCCCCCGAGCCCTGGGGACACAGACCCTGATGTGAGTTGTTTGGGGTGGGCCATTCCCTGGTAGAGGAAATGATGGGAAGGGAGCTCTTCAGGTGAGCAGGAAAGTGCCTCCCACAGCACCTGAGCCCCAGAGAGTGGGGCTGGCTCTGGCCTCCGTGCTGGGGGTAGTGGTGGTGTGGCATGCAATCACTTCTCAGATATGGCCTTTGACAAATCGCAGTGTGGTAGTCTGTCTACCATCACTTTAGAGCCTGGTTCTTCTGTATCTTTGTAAATCTGGGGTTTTTCTGGTCACAAGAACACTTTTATCATGACATTTGCCTGCTTAACAGATAATGTACTTTACTGTTGACGAGAGTATAATGTTGCCTGCTTAACAGATAATGTACTTTACTGTTGACGAGAGTACAATGTTGTTCAACAGATCTCTGGAGTGTATGCATCTTAACCGACTGAAACTTATGCCCATAGGTTAGCAACTGCCCATTTTCTTTCCTCCTCTATGCTGAATAACTGCTGTTCCTGTCTGATTCTTTGAATTTGGCTATTTTAGATCCTCATAGAAGTGGAATCATGTACTATTTGCCTTTTTGTGATTAGCTGATTCCATGTTGCAAAATATGCTCAAGGTTCATACATGTTGCAGAATATTCTTCTTTCGTAAGACTGAATAGTCTTCTGCTGTCTGAACACCCCACCCTTCCTTTACCCATTCACAACCAGTAGACATTTAGGTTGTTCCCACATCTTGGCTCTTGTGACTGTTGCAATAAGAGAAGGCCCATTACTCCAAGATCCTGATTTCAGTTCTGGATAAATACCAGAGGTGAGACTGCTATATCTTATGGCAACTCTATTTTTTTTTTCAGTTTTGGCTGGGGCCAGGTTTGAACCTGCCACCCCAGGTATATGGGGCTGGCACCCTACTCCTTGAGCCACAGGCGCTGCCCGGCAACTCTATTTTTAATTTTCTGAGTAAACTTCAAACTGCTTTTTTGTAATGTTAGAGCCAATTTGCATTTCCACTAACAGTGTGCAAGGATTTCAGTTTCTCTACACCCTTCCAACACTTCTCTTTTGTTATAAAAACAGGGGTGAGGTGACATCCTGTTGCAGTTTTGATTTGCATTTTCCTGATGACTGGAAATATTGAGGAGTATTTTATACCTGTTCAACATGTGTGTGTGTTCTCTTGATGAGTGTCTATTCGAGGGCTTTGACTGTTTTAAAATCAGGTTATTGGGTGTTTTAGTATTGAATTGTTTCTGTTCCTTAAAGATTGTGGATATCAGAGAGATTACAGATTAACAACTTAATATTACATTTGCAGGAACTAGGAAAGGAAGAGTAAACCAAATCTAAAGGCAGAAGAAAACAAATAACAGCCCTAAATGAAGTGGAACATGTTTATTACTGGGGAGGTTTCTGAGCCAATGGTCCTCAGATTGTTACTAGAATGTTACTGAAGAGTGAGGAGCTCCTCTGCCTGGAATATACTCTTACCAGCTGAGTTTGGGAAGTGTTCTACATTCTTGGTTCCTTTTCCCTCAAACCAGTTTACTGTGTCATTGAAACTGATTTTGTCATCAAGGGCTCATGTCCAGCCCTGGTTCACCTTGCATGGGACATTGCCCTGTATCTATTGGCTGGTACATTCTGCTTCTGACTCACTTTGTTCATGGTGCTGTGTTGAGGGACAAGAAAATCTGCCTGCCAACCTCAATTTTCTTCAGGTTCTCTGTCATCTCAATATTAGGGGTGACTGTTTGGGGCTCCCTGTCCTCCTTTTCCCACTTTTGAGGTGGCAGGGAGGAGATGATCCCAGGGAATGTGGAGACTCCAACTTTGGAATCCACTCTGGAAATAAGGTGGTTTGCAGAGGCAAAAGACTTTACTATGTCCTTCTTCAACTTATAGATCTCCATGGATTCATGGATCTTGGGAAAAATACCCTGTAGTATCCTCAGATAATAACACTTAATATGGGCTTTGAACATCTGTTTCTGACTGGAGCTAAGGAAGCAAACCTCCTAGGACGTACTCAGGCAGGTGTCTTCAGCCATCTATGGGGCCAAATTTCCATATTTTATTTGGCTGTAAGAATTCTCAAGAAGATGTACTGTCTCTTTGTTTGGAATCCATGAGTTATGTATAGTTCCAGAAATCTGGCCCTTATGGATTTGCTCAAATTTCGGGCGAGTTTGTCCTGTCAGGCCATATTCAAGTTGTTTTTGAGATAAGTTGACAGAAGAGGCCTTTGAATTACTCCTGTACAGATTCACCGTGTCCGACCCCAGACCTGCACCTGATGACCTCTATGGGTCACAGATCATCTTTTACACCATTCTCCAGTCTTCCTCCCTGATCCTTCCTCACGTCCTTGTTTAGCAGAAACATTTCTCAGCATCTCTCATGGGAGTTTTGGGAATGACTCAATCCAAAGCTCTCTGGATCTTCACTCCCTGGGTCTTTCTTTTGTTCATGGACATCCATTCCACAGAGCCTCATCTGGGGCAGAGGCCCAGGTGATGGGACTGGGAGTGGGGATTGCAACTGGGTCTGGGACTGGCCCTGCATTACCTCCAAGGTCTTAGAATGTGGGGGCTGCTGATGTAGGTACAGCTTGTCTGCTCTGTCTTTGTGGGTGCACAGAGGAAGGGGAACTGCTGAATCATGCTCATTAGTAATTGAGGCTGATATTTTTCCTCAAAGATTTGGTAGGTAGTCTGACTTATATTGCTAGGAAATGATGTGCTTTTGTTTTCCTTTTCTTTCCTTTCAATTTCAGAGCAGAAAATCACCCCTTTTCTTAAGATTTTGCTCCTGGAGTACCACAGCGTCAGGGTTGGAAAGAGAGATGTTACCATATTCTATAATGTAGGGTTCAGCTTCTCCAACAAAAGAAGTCACAGAAGAGTGGGGGACAAGAAACTCTTTCATTGAATTACATTGTGACAGGTTGAAGGGGAGTGAAGTAGTCCTTGGCATGAGCCTGCCACAGGGAGAACTCTGAAGTTGCAAGTCTTGGAGGGTCAGTGCCTCTTCCTGTTGGGACATAAGTGGGCCATGTACTGCTGTCTAGAGAAGACAGCTTTGGAATAAGCTTCCATGAATGCAAAATTCATTTAGATTCAGTCAACATGAAAGTGTCTTGTGGTGGTAAAACCAACAGTGTTGGTGGTGTGTGATAATGTACACAGGATCAGTGGGATCGATTGTGTTGGATAAATAAGGTAAGGGGTCAACTTTCTGGAGAGAGATAGGGTCAAATGCAAAGATGGTCTTTATAGGCAAAGTGGCCAATGATTGGAGAACAGAATCTGCTCTCTGAGTGTGATGTGGTGGGGATGGGGGAAAGGCAAGTGGTTGGGGTAGGGAAAGGTCTGAATACAAGGGAGGAAAATAGGGTCTTGGGGCAGAGAGTCCTCTAGTGATGGGGTGAAGGTAAATTAGTTAAGGAGGTCAAGTCAGCTGAGAAAGTGGAAGGTGGAGGGCCTGGTATTAGTTATTCTGAAGACCTCTCTGACGGTGTGGAGTCCAGAGTGGAGGATGAATCTGTGTGGGAAAGTGCAAAATTTGAAGATGATGCAGAGAAACCAGTAGTATCTTCCAGGTACTTCTGTAACTACACTTTCTCTCTCTCTTTTTTTTTTCCTGCTACAGACATCAGAAAGTGGTTTTGGACAAAATAGATGCTGAAATGTGATGGTGTCACTGTTGTGACCCCAGGGGATGCAGAAGATAGGATGTACAAAGCTGCAGCCAGGACCAGAGCAAGGACAGGGGGGTTGCTCGCCTTGTGGGGGTAGGGCCACCTGAAACCTGCTATTTCCCTTACTTTCCTCCCACCTCTGACATCACAGTTCACTCTATGGCTTCTCCCCAAGGCCTTCACTTCCATCTCCCTTCCCATGGACACTAGGGTGATTGTACTAAATCCTTGAATGAATGGAACATTCTTTTAAAAGGGATCAGGAGAGAAGGGGAGAGATTAATCATCTTATCATCATAGATACTAGCTTCTTCTCCTTCTTTGCATGTCTGTGCCAAATTCTCCTTCCTGAGGAGACTAAGGTTACATGTAAGGAAGTTAGAAGCAGAAGGATCATATAGGAGATTCTTTATGGGGATATTAAAGTCACATCAGCAAACAAGGTCAATACCAGACAAGGCCAGATGATCAACAGTAATATGGACAATGTTCACATGTGTATGTGGCCTCATTTCGAAAGTACTTTCATGTACATTATCCCACATGCAGCTCAATACAACCATGTGAAGCCCAGACACCAGTGTTCAGGTCAAAGAAGAATCTGAACACCCAGGAAGTCAAAAAAGTCATGCAAATTCAGGGGACAGAAGTTCCAAAGCCAAACTAATAGAGTCTAGTCCTTCCTCGACATTCTCATCCTCATCTTCTCAACACCCATTGGCCGGAGATGTGTAGAGCAGAGACTCTGAGAAGTACCTCAGGTCTTATTCAATCCTGTCTCCCCTCAGGGCTCTGTTTTCCCAGAGAGACTGTATCTAGCAAGGGACACCCTCAGAAACCATGGACCAGGGACCTCATAGAAGAACAGGAAAGCTCACCCTTGCACAGAACAGGGTGATTGGACAGAACCTTATGTGTCATCGTCCCGAACCTTTCCACCACAAGTTGGATCTTCGCTGTGGCTGAAAACCAAAAGAAAAGAGTAAAGTCTGGACTCACTTCTTTCCTCCTCTTCTCTAGGAAGTTCAGACATTCATTATCCAGGAGTAACATGACTCTCCATTATAATTAATTGAAATTTGTTCCTTTATTAATTTTTAAAACTAATTCAATATTTCTAATTGTTCCTTCTTTGAAAAACTCAAAGCACTTTGTTAGTGAAAGACTCACATGGTGTTTTTAGAAGTCCTGTGTTCAAGGAGGACACAGAATCAGAAGAGAATTATCATATCTGCTTTCTTAAAAGACCTTGTATCCTGGGGACAGAGTTCAGAGACTATCAACATTGCTCTCCTGATCAGCCCAACATGAAGTAAGGGTTGGTCAAGTGACTCTTGAAGTGGAAAAATGATTCAACATCAAATGTCAGGAGAGACTGTTCTCCTTCAGATAACTTATACTTTCTAAGAATGCTAACCCAGGACTATGAAACCACTGTGTTTGGGTTTTATTCCTGGAACCCTCCACCACACCCCGGTAGGTGAGCTGGAGCTGGAAACCTCCATCCTCCAGAGGCCCCCATCCTGCCCAACTTCTCTTTCAGAAGAGGGATGAATCTTTAAGTCAGCCAGTCTCATTTAGAAATGTGGACATAGGAATGGGAACCCACAACCAAGTGTTTCTCCTGAGTGTTCCTTACCGTGTAGATTTCATAATTTTCCCAGGTGGTTGATATGATGTCATCATCTGTTGCCATATTTACACAAAGAGAAACCCCAATCCAGCCAGGAAGGGGAGTTGGGGGTACATGTGCAACAGTGCCAAGTGGAAACTCAGCCATTACTCCATGTCACAGTTCAGACAATGGAGCCCAGTGTCCATAGTCTGCACAGTAAAGCTGTGTGAAGCAACTGAGTGCTGAGGGTGCCCACGCTTGGCTATAGCCCAGGCCTGCATCACAGAGCACAGCAGAGTTACAGAGGCTTTCTGAAGTGGCAGAGGGAATGACCAGAAGAGGGTGTGGCACAGCCACCCCAACTCAGCATATCCTTCCTCTCCTTCTGGGTCTTCTGGGAATCTCTGCCTCCCCTGCCATTTTATCTTCCAACTTCATCCTTTCTTTGTATCATATATTCCCTCAGTGTAATTTTCTATTTGTTTCATCCTTAACTCAGATAGTACACTGGTTACTGTGTAGAACCCTCGAATTTGACCTTGAAAGTAGCAACTTTCAGTAGCACCTGAAAGTTCTGCTTGTACCTCACATTTATATTCTCCTGATCACTTGTGTTACTCATTTTCATGCTGTCTACAGAATGCTCATGTCAGCTCCCTCTGGAGGAGGATGTTCCCTAGTTCTTGGCTCCCGGTGCCAAGAATGAGCACTGTGCTTAGCTGATGATGGAGCAATCACAAACACAATACAATCACTGTCAACATACTTTCATTGCAGAATAAAAGCACATAGTACAAGGAGTGTGTGTCTTAATGGTGAGATGGGTCCCTCTCTGAGAGTGGAGAAGACTATTTGAACTCTGAACACACACCTTCTTACATGGCTTGTTTATCCCATCTTCCTCAGTAGGATTATCTGTCACCTCCTGCCCTTGGGATAACTGACAGGTTGGGTTATATAACAAACATCCTGGCAGCATGCATCTTCTCCCTGAACCTTTTAGAAGAATGCATGGGGGTTGAAGTTAGCAAGTTTAGTTACATGATAAAGGGCCCAAGGTTAGTATAAGGTCAGGAGGGTCTCCTTATTATCTGTTTCAAGTGGGGAACTTCCCCAGGAAGTCACTTGGTTCCTACTCCCTGTCCCTAGCCACACTGCTCAGTCTTCCCTCCTATGAAGGAGAGAAGCTGGGGGTGGGCTGTCTGTCTCCTCCTAGGCCCAGCAGCTCACACCTTGCCTGTCAGGGAGAGAACCTAGGGGCCGAGTGGCATGACTCCCCCACACCTGTTAGAGGGAGAGAGGCCTGGGACTGACTTTGTATATCTCAACCCTTGGGCACAACAGCCCCAGAGTGTGGTATAGGCTCCGACTGGCTTCGATGGTGATGTGGCCCTGATGGAGCTGATGTGCCTGCTGCCACAGTCACTGCTAGAGCCCCTTCTTTTGCTGCCTGTGGCTCTGGCCTCCAGGATCACAGCACAACGTGACACTGCCTAGAGTGAGGCCTTTAGTTGCTGCCTCCTTTGGGAGGCTGGGCTGCTCCTACGTGAGGCTGTGCTCTGGTGCAGGGCGGGGCCTGACATTCCTCCTTGAGAAACATCAAGCCTGAAAATCTTTGAACCTTAGGGCTGAAGATCCATCTTCTGTACCTGCTTTAAGTTGAACACTTCTCATGCTCCATGGTTCCCACAGGGAGTCTATAGGCAGAAGGTGTCCACAGCAAATCCAGGGGTTCAAGTAGCATCAGAGGGACAGGTTCCATGTGCTTTTGTTTAGGGATGGGAGGAAATCATCAAGGACTGATGGGTGTCCAGAAGAGGCAAACTTAAGCAGGAGGTCAGCAAGACATGGGGCAGACATTAAGCAGTGCCCCGCACCAAACAGATGAGGGCTTATCCCTCAATTCCTGAGGAAGGGCCATCCACATCAACTGTCTAGACCTCCATGTGGTAGGACCTGCCCATTCAAAAGCAAAGAAGAATTGACTGGGTGTCAAGAAATTAAAAATAAAGCATACATCAAATCTAAAACAGAAAAGTAAGCTGATCTTGGTGAAATCTATGTGATAATTGTATATGTATTTGAGACCACTAGGTGTAGGGGAATGACTGCCTGATTAATAATTCTCAAATCCTGAATAGGTCTCCATTTTCCATTTGATTTCTTTATTGCCAGGTTAGGAGTATTACAAGTA
The DNA here is from genome assembly GCA_963574655.1 of Perodicticus potto. NCBI lineage: Eukaryota > Metazoa > Chordata > Mammalia > Primates > Lorisidae > Perodicticus > Perodicticus potto. Next base: position 1,862 of record CAUYRH010172770.1, on the reverse strand, counting down.
GATGAATGTTCCACCACTATCTCACGTTTTTTTTTTTTTTAAACTAAAAAAAATTTTTATTGTATGGGATTGATTGAGGGTAGAAAGAATTAGGTTACACTGATTGCATTTGTTAGATAAAGTCCCTCTTATAATTGTGTCCCACTTCCAAGATCTGTGCCATACACTGTGACCCCCCCATACCACTCCCTCCTCCCATCTCCTCACTTGCTCATTCTCCTGCCCCACCTTGTTTAGATCATCTACTTCCTTCATTTTAGAATTGAGTACATTGGATTCTTGTTTCTCCATTCTAGTGATGCTTTGCTAAGAAGAATGTGTTCCATGTAATCCAGGTTAATACAAAAGATATAAAGTCTTCATCTTTTTTAGTGGCTGAATAATACTCCATGGTACACATATACCACAGCTTGTTAATCCATTCCTGGGTTGGTGGGCATTTAGGCTGTTTCCACATTTCGGCAAATGTAAATTGAGCTATGATAAAATGCTTTTTTTTTCTTCTGTGTAGATGTCTAGTAATGGGATTGCAGGATCAAATGGAAGTCTACTTTGAGTTCTTTGAGGATTCTACATACTTCCTTCCAAAAAGATTGTATTAGTTTGCAGTCCCACCACTGGTGTAAAAGTGTTCCCTTCACTCCAAATTCACACCAGCATCTGCAGCTTTGAGACTTTATGATGTGGGCCATTCTCACTGGAGTTAGGTGGCACCTCAGGGTAGTTTTGATTTGCATTTCTGTGATGATTAGAGATGATGAGCATTTTTTCATATGTATTTTAGCCATACATCTGTCTTCTTTAGAGAAGGTTCTATTCATGTATTCTTGTTTAGGGATGGGAGGAAATCCTCAAGGACTGTTGGGTGTCCTTGGCACAAACATAGAGACATTGTTGGGTCTTTTTTTGTTGATTATTCTGAGTTCTCTATAGATCCTTGTTATCAAGCTTTTGTTCAATTTGTCATATGCAAATATCTTTTCCCATTCCAAAGGTTGACTGTTTGTTCTGTTTGTTGTTTCCTTAACTGTACAGAAGCTTTTCAGTCCCATTTGTTTATATTTGTTGTTGCAATTGCCATGGAAGTCTTCTCATAAAATCTTTCCACAGGCTGATACCTTCAAGTGTTTTCCCCACACTTCCTTCAAGGATTTTTATTGTTTCATGCCCTAGATTTAAATCTTTTAGCCATCTTGAATTAACTTTTGTAAGTTGTGAGAGGTGCAGGTCCAGTTTCAGTCTTTTGCATGTGATTATCCAGTTCTCCTAATACCATTTATTGGATAGGGATTCTTTTCCCCAGTTTATGTTCTTGTTTGGTTTATCAAAGATCAGGTGGCTGTAAGATATTAGTTTCATCTCATTATTTTCTATTCAGTTCCAAATGTCAGTGTCTTTGTTTTTGTGCTAATACCATGCTTTTTTGATTACTATGGCCTTATAGTATAACTGAAAGTCTGGTAGGGTGATGCCTCCTGCTTTGTTTTTATTATTAAGGATTGCCTTGGCCGTACAGCATTTCTTCTGGTTCCACACAAAACGAAGAATTATTTTTTTCCAATTCTTGAAAGTATGATGGCATTTTAATGGGGATTGCATTGAATCTGTAGATTGCTTTAGGAAGTATAGACATTTTGACAATGTTGATTTGTCCCAGCCATAAGCATGGTATGGTATGTTCTTCCATTGGTTAGTATCCTCTGCTATTTCTTTTTTGGGGTTTCATAATTTTCTTCATAGAGTTCTTCACCTCTTTCATTATGTACAATCCTAGGTATTTCATTTTCTTTTGGAACTATTACAAAGGGAATTGTGTCCTTGATTAGCTACTCATCTTGGCTGTTATTGGCATATACAAAGGC